>JAMQGT020001729.1:67500-199045 GCA_024447675.2 Pterophyllum scalare | reverse complement strand
TGTCCCTGTTACTTGGTTCAGTTACGTATTGCTCATCATAAACTAACAATAGGGTATGAATTATGAAGGAAGAAAAAACAAATTGTCTGCAAATGCACTGTCAAAGGCTTTGGAAATGCTAGATAATTAAGAGTAGCTTAAGGGCGGTACTTCCTCAGATAATCAACAGTAAAGATAGTTTGCATCACTGGTTGGTTGCCTATATGTAATAGTGAGTGGTAGCACAGGTCACCCAGAAGTTCTGCTAACTACTAAACATGAAACTTAGAGGTACCTAGGGAAGTCATTATCTTCAGTTTATATTACTCACACACAGCTAACCCACTGTAGATGCAATTTGAGAGGGAGAGGCAAGCGGCTTTGGTAACAGAAGAAGCTTGAACTGGCATCAACAAAGCATTGCCTTCACACAACAAAAAGGCTTTGTGTCACTTCCTGTCTCGCTGCTATCACATAGTGCCATCTCAGCTACAGTCATGTAGGTCTTGGGCTTGGAGAGAGCTGGTGGACTGGTAAGCTTTGTATTGAGTGGTGGCAGAAGAGAGGAGAAAACAGTTGATTGATAAGCAAAGCTGCCTACCTCAGGCTCTACTTGGCTCTGACAGGGACAAAACAGCAGTCTGCTTCGCCTGCCACTGACATTTGTAATAAATCATTGGCAATTTCATCATTCAAGAGTGAGAGAAGGGGTGGGGGGAGAGTGACAAAGAAAAGAATTAGACACCTGTCTCCTAACACTGTTTATTTCCTTTGTTTTCACTTTGAGCTCAGCATCCTTGTCCATTCCATTCTCTTTTAAACTTTCCATTTTGATCAGCTACGCAGGACAGAACCATAAGGTATGGACAGCTTTACTCAGAGGAATTGTGCTGTAACTCACCTTGAAGGGTCACTTCACACAAATTACACAAAGACATATTTTCCCCCCTTACCCCTAGTGGTATCTAGCCATGCAGACAGTTTCACTTCTATCTGCTCAGATTTAAGACATTGGTCTCCAAGATTCCTGTTGTCACATCGATGCAGTGAAGGTGAATTTTGTGCGATTTGGCCAAACTAACCTTTTGATCCTTGAGATGTAAAATTCAAAGGGGGAAGGAAAAAAAAAAGGTATTTCTGTTGAAAGAAAACACACTGTTGGCACAACAAGCACAGAGCTCGATTCGTTCTTGCACTTATGGTTGCCATTTAAATTAAATTTACTTAGACTCTCAGACAACCCCTCACTAAAGTTTTTCTGTCAGTCGCCATCGGTATGATTGACAACTGCATATTCTAGATGACAATAACAGTGCTGAGAATATGTGATAGGTATCAAAGAGATAACGGGGAAGCCTATGTCTAAGGCTGGGAACACACTATGTAATATCGAGCATTTATCAGTCCTTGACAAATTGGTAAGATTAGTTTCCTGACACACATACTTTGGCCATTTAAGTGGGAGCAAAAGAAGTCTGACTGCATTCTTGATCTGATATGATCAATTATGTTTAGCTCAAGGCAAAATATATGGAGCTGTATTGTAGTATGAAATCAGTGACAGGTTCTCAGAGCTTCGGCCATGAGTACATCAATACATCAAATGTATATTTATAAAGAAAAGCAAACTTCCAACACCATCTTCCATAACAGTCTTTAGACACTGTTTTTGTGTTATCTGTGTGCCACTTAAAATGTCACATTTCTTTTTTGTAAATCACATTTCTTACCATCAAAAACCATCTGGACAGCATTAATGCATGGGGCTTAAGACTGGCTTGGAACCGTATGGGGTGTAGTGTGATTAGCATATGTTGACAGCAACACAATTAAATGTAACTTGGACAATCGCCTACCCTGTGCTTGCCAAAAAGCTGGAGAGTTAAAAGACAGAATACTGCCCCATGTTCATTTGAGAGAGCAGAAAAACAGCTATGGGTGTGAGCTGCTGAAAGGATTCCATAAAGGAAACAGTCTACAGGCAGAGTCACCTCTTATTTTAGCTCTATGACGCTCTCTCCCTCTCCATCTACATACCCGAGGTGTCTATCAGCCACCTCTGAAATTCTGAAAAAGCTAAAAAAGAAAGGTGAGTTGGTCTGTAATCATTGTTTGTTGATTTATTTATCTCTGTTTGGATCTTCAAAGTGAATCATTTAAGCCGACTAAAGTGGATGTCAACTTCTTTACCCCCTTTCATCGAAGTATGAATCCTTCACAGTCTTGGGAACTGGGACAAAAGATAATGACTTACATTTAATAAAAAAGATGACATAAGGAAGATCCAAACCAGTCATCCACAGAGCCAGTGTGAACTGTCAATGTGTGAAGTCGAATTTGCACATGAAAAGCACCATGGTTTAACGTTAAGCGTTTCATTTTTGATTCCACTACACTGCCAGGAGAAGATCAGAGACTTTTTCTCTTTCCCTGATCTATTTTGGTGCTCATCATTTTCCCCTCTTCAACACCTGAGACAGATAATTATCCATTAAAAAGGGGACAAGTGCTACATTTTGTCACTTCTTTCCAAGTAAGATGTTTTTAAATATGCCACGCCAGAGTGACAAGCTGGAAGGCCAATGATTATAGCAATTAATGCGTAAAATGTCATCAAGTCATCAAGAATAGTTTTAGCACTTACAGACTATTATATTTTTTTTTAGAGGAAAAAGTCCCATTTGAAGTTGAATCCTGCACAATGTTCTCTATTCAAACTCAAGCACACCCGCAGTTCATTTATCCACATTGTCTTCATGTGGCTATTTTTCACAAGCACCCATGGACTATTCTTTGCATGTTTCATGAAACGATATGAGATCATCTTTTAGTTCTGCCTGTCTCTTATGTACAGAGGCTTCGCATAATCGCTCACTTCCCTGATAAATCATGTCCCCTGTGCTGTAGCCCAAACACCTTCCATTGTCAGAGCTCAGGCTCAACCCGCAGCCGAGGCTGATGGATGATTTGCAAGCAGTCAGCCTCTTTCTAAAACCCTCCTAGATTGATAAGCCTTGTTCTTTAACCTTCTCACACTTCTGAGCTCATGCAGGCTGGCCAGTCTTACACTTTGTCCTATAATACAGGAAAAATAAGGACAGATGTCACCCAGGGACCACTTAAAGTGTATGCATGCGTGGTAGTAAGTTAAAAAAGGGTTGTTAAAGTTTGCTATAGTAGTTCAGTCTAAGACACAGAACTGAAAACACCCTAATATTAGGGTAAAGAAAGCATTTCTTAGAGTGTCTAATTCAACAGGGAGCAAAAAATATATAAAAGAAACTGTATTTTTGATCTTTTCTAGAAATGAAATGGGTCTGTGCACAGCATGGTGCAGAACTGATACTTCACTACAATGAGTGTCAACAAAGCATGTAAGCACTTAAAACAATCTTTGAGCAATATTAAATTTGAAATGTAAGAAACAGAGTATCATGGCCATTTGTCCATTAATATTAAATTGGCTTTGATTATGTGTTGAGGAAGATTAACATACTATGACAAATCTATCTGCTCTTGACCAAAGCCAAGGTGATAATATCACTTCCAGTCCCCTCATTAAGTACTGGAGAGCATTATACAAAAAGTACACAAGTTACTGACACTGAGATTTGAGAGTATTTTGTGAAGCATTACAACTTCTCCTACTGCATTCTGTCTTACACAATTAAGTCATTATTGTTTGTCTATAGCCAATGGGCACAACCATAAGCTCCACACATAAGGCTCCAATTATGAAGTTGAGTTGCTGAGTAATCAAATTAATCAGCATATATTTACTTAGAACTACATACAATATCACATATTAATGTAGTGATAATAAACTAAAGACAAGGTTTAGGTAAGAAGCATGAATACTGTTTGAGGAGGTACACAACAGTAAAGCTAATATAGTCAAACACAGCCCAACATCTCTGCTGTCTGTTGTCACCAGTAGTAGAAAATGTTATACTGAAAAAGCAAATAAGAAATTTTCTATTATTTTAGTTTTGCAATTGTAAGGTTATACAGTATCAAAACAATTGTTATAAATAATTCTGTTTGGCTCCAGATGCTCCTGCATGCTGAATAAAATCTGTGTGTATGTGAGTGTGTGCCAGCTTTTGTGGACAAGCACAGAACTATCTGTGAAATACATTTAGACGGTCTCTTTCCTCTTTGGTTGACATTGTAATTACCATTCAAACTAGCCAGGCTAATTACCTCCCTGTTTAGAAAAATAATCAGGTTTGTACACAAATCAAGACTAGCCACAGATGCCACGGCCTGAAAACCAAAACAATCATCAAGTCTTCTGGGCATGATTATTATGTTTTCTATTTAATCAAAACTTGCATTAAGATTTAAAGTCATCAATTATTATTTCATTGACTTTCCCCAAGATTATTATATAAATTTGTAAAGTATTCATTATATTCTGTCAATCATATTCTCTGTTGAATTTGTTATTGTTTAATTTGAACCCATATTCCCACAGGGCACTAATGTGATTAATTAAGGATAATTAATATGGCCCATTTTATAAAATATGTTTTACTGTCCCATGCAATTTTTACTCCATTAGATAAACTAGGAGATTATATGTCAAAAACATGAATTTTTCAGGCATTTTAATACTGACGTTTTAGAATCAAAATAATACATTTTAAGAGTAAGTGTGAAAAAGGTCAGGTGATAACTGTCATGCACCAAACTAAAAACTGTGTCAGGTAACTTGGCTTTAACATGCCATTTATTTGTCACATGACTGAGACAATCTGCAAGTAGTCTCCAGTGGAAAACCCTGACTTCACAGAGACTGCAATTCTTAATTTTCAAAAGCCAAGACTGCCAAAAGCCTTATAATCAACTCTTTTTCTATCAGCTTTTTAAAGGAAAATATTGATTTGCTATAAATATGAAGAAAGAAACTATCTAACCAGTTCTATAGGTTGTGTTCAATAAATGTCAACACTGACAGTTAAGCCTGATTTACATTACAGTAACTGGGTGTCCAAAAAAAGAAACATAGTACATAAAAAAATACCCAGGCTACACAGCACTGAATGAGCAATGTCAGTTTTTTTTTTTTTAAATAAATATTTTTGTCCATGCCCTTTGCCAGCCAGCAGCTATTTCCGTTCCTTTACTCTTCTGGCCCGTATCTGCTTTATTGTGATGCTAAACAGTGAGTTTTGACATTCAGAAAGGCCCTGCCAAAGGACAGGCCAGTGGATGCAGTAGAGAAGAGAAGGCCTTAATGGGTTCAACTGGAATGGAAAGCATCTGCTAGTCTCCACAGGCTGGAGGAGAGAGAAATGTCAAGTATGGTTATTATAGAGCAGACACCAGCTCTAGGAATTTTCACCTGAATGAAAAACAGCCTCTGATAATGCGCATGCACAAGCTACATCTGCGCACGTTAATGGCCTCACAGTGGTGGTGAATAAACCCACTCACACCGTGTCGCAGGTATTAGAGTAATGTAACACACATATTCGTATATGCACGTACAAAGCACATACATAACACTTAGTGTTACTGTTATCAGTGTTGAATACAACATTTTTCCTGTAGGTACCTTGTATATATTTTTTTTACTGCCTGGGAAGACAGCATACTTCACTTCACATCTACCGCTGTGCTGCATGTTCAGTGCGAGTCCACTGTGCTTGTCAGACAGAGAGGAGAGAGGCTGCAGTTTGAGACAAACTATACCCAAGAGGACTGTGTCAGTCTTATGTTATCAGCCTTTTCTTCACTGAAAAACAGAGGTTGTGCCGGCTGAATTATTTTAATACTTTTTAGTCATGCACATATTCCTAAACACATTTTACATCTTGCACATATCTCACAAATGCTGAGTGAGACACTCATACTGTCAAAGCCCTGTATACCACAACCATCACCCTCTGGGGTTGTTTTCCATGACACTGAGAAATATCTTCTTTCTTTTAGTAGCAAAAGGAGTGCGACTAAAAGCATTCCTTTGAGGAGATAAAAGGGGGGGGGTAAAAATAAAAATACAAATATTTGTCAAAGAATTAAAAATTTGCTTCAGACTGTTAACATAGCAGGTGAACTCCGGACTGTGATTGGTGGGAGCTCGGTCACTGGCCAGAACATTACAACATCTGTTTATAGCCCCAGGCCAAAGGTTATGCTGAACTCTGGTTATTAAGGTACAATGTCACGTTTCATTATAGTATGGTTTACATACCTTTTAAAAAGTTTTCTCTTGCATGCTTGGTGAATATTCTCACTAGGTAAATCCATCATCTCCTGAATGGCAGGGGAAAAAAATCACATACAGTACTTGTGAAATGTTCTTATATCCGCAGAAAGTCCCAGAGAGGGTATTTCTTCACAGGAACACTTGAGCTTGTTTGCTAATTTGTACCCCCGAGGATGCTAATCAAAGCGAGTGCCTGACTAATGAAGCTCTTTAGCCCAGAGGCCAGAGATACATACATGGCCCTGTGCCTCAAGGCTGAGTGTCTACAAGAGGATATGTGTCTGTGTGTGTGTGTGTCTGTGTGCATATGTGTGCGAGCGAATCCATGTGACTGCATACAGTTAAATATGTGAATGAGTGAGCATATGGGCATAAAAGGGCAATATAAAAGTACATAAGCAAAGCCCAGATTCCACGCTCTGAGGGGGGATCCAGCATCAAACAGATCTTGCTGCCTGAGGGCTGGCCTTCCCACTTTGTCGGCATGGAAACTCCTGTTGCTGCACTTAGAGCTTCTGGATCAGTGAGGATAGACAGAGCAGGCAGAGTGGCAGCAGAAGCGACTTCCACAAAGAGCAACAGAGAGATGAGGCAGTTTGGAACAATGTGACTGTTTTATCAGCAAACATTAAAGTAAGTACTGACATCATCTGCAACTTTTTCTTTATATATATATATATATATATATATATATATATATATACACAAATCTGGTGAACCAGCGAATGAGATCTAGATCTATGACTATTTACAGTTTGGAGGATGGCGAGTAGAATTTATGTATTATCACACATTAGCCCCTTTTGTCACTCCTGCCTAAATTCTTGTCTTTGAGTCAAGAAAGTTTAATAGCAACAATCACAACATGCAAACAGAGCTGCCAAGGTCCACAGTGTAACCAGCTACAAACAGACTGAAAATCAAAATCAGAGTCAGCAAAACATTAACAAATGTTTGACAAGACTGATGTAAAAGTGTAATCTTTGTAGGTAAAAAAAAAATGTTTACATAGCACTTCTAAGAGTACTTTAACAAAGGTATTACCACAGAGACAGAGCTGAAGCACCTCTCTTTGTAGAAGGCATAGATATAAAGAGAAGATAGCGCTCATTTCCCTCCCATAACAACATAAGTTCATATAATCATCTCCCTCGCGCGGTCTCTTCCTGACGGCTATGTGATATGGCTGCTGGCACTGGTGAATGTGGGAGGACCAGGAATGTGTGTGGTTGGGGCGATAAGACTGCTGTAAAATTTAATTAGCACAAAGCCATGGTGAAAATGACTTCATTTCTCACTGCATTATTAACTAGAGCAGTATGTAAGAGCCTATTCTTAATCAATGTAAATAACATGCTCATGAGAGAAAGGAATGGAGAGGAGAAACAAAGAAGAGACAGAGAGAAAGAAGAAAACAATTATATATTACAGATTTCAAAGGGATCTAAACGGTCCTTACACCAATTCAGGTGTGGATACTGATAGATGTTAAAACCTTTGTGTCTTGGTGTGTCTGTCTCCTGCACATAAGATGTGCATCTAGGCAGTCAGAAGACGAGACAGCATGTGAAGAGAAGAAAAAAAAAAGACAGGGAGAAGCTCAAAAGCCAGCTGAATAAGAACCCTACATTAGAAGCTTCACCTGCTGTTTGGGGTCTGAGCTGGTGTGAATGGGCTGAGTGATTAGGGTCCTTGGCTCGACATGCTGAACACCACTTTCTATTTCACGATTCACAGCCTTTATTACAGCCCAGCTTCCTCATAATCCAGCTAAAAGTGGATATCTGAAGAGCCTGATCGGCTTAGGGCTTGGCTAAAATGTGGGATGTACAGCGGAGAGACATGGAGCAGAGTGCAGAGGTGTTCGTTATCATCTGTTTTCTATTTAGGACTGAACAGTGAAGCTGGGTTTCTGTGTGTGCACATACATGTGTGTCCACACTACGGTGACCTCACTCGCCAGACTAATTCACTTTCTCATCTTCGTCCATTCTTTGCAAGACTAGAGGATAAGACTGATTGCAATATAACAATAAGTAGAGTTTGTCTAATTACAACAGGCTTACAATAGGAAGCCCCAGTCAGTCTATTTTCATCAATAATTTCTCCTAACTGGTAAATTTTATTTTCATTAATATAGTAAGATCAGTGTTCTTTCTTGGAAAAGTCACAGTGATTATTATATTATAGATTAGTGTTTTGATGGACTCTTTACCTCAAAATGCAAATGTGTTGCCTGCAAAGGAATATTTTGAAATTTTGCGAGCAATCAGATCTGGTCTTACATTTAATGCTAGTGCAGAAATAAAATTTCTAACCCCTTGACTAATTAAAAAAATTACCAAAAAAGTATCAGATTTGCCTTGAATTGCTTGATTTTTGGCATCAAAATAAAGCAAGTTTAACATAATTTAAGAAAAATCAGGTGGCCTCGCTACTTACAAAGTCATTAGTTTTGACACAAAGTGATGTATGCACATCAAAATTCAATACGTTTCAATGAAAACCACCTCTGCATATGCAGGAAGCAATACTCTATGGCAGCAGCCCATGTGGGAGCCATTAAAAGCCATTTTTATAACCTATGTCCTTGCCTTTAAGGCAGTACAAGAAGTAAACAGCATCATGATCACATTGAGTGGGACATGCCACATACTCTTAATTACTGCCTGTATTACACACCGGGAACATGGTGCATTTGCAAATAAATGCCATACAGTTGCCCTAAGACAGACAATAGGTAGATGCTGCTTCTGGCCTACAAATTAAGGGAAGATGGAAACTGCTGGGTAAAATCTTTAGAGCAGTACCAGTAAATACGTGGCAATTAATCGCCAGCAGCTCAAGAAGAAATGCTAAGTGGCCAGCAGATCAGACTGTATTTACATGGGCATGCTTGCATTTGTTACTGAGCGTAAAATGTAAGCATGCAGCAAGGCGTTGCTGCAAAAGAGAACATTCTCAGCAAAACTTGGATTAAAGAAAAAAAATGAAATCCCTTCCTTTGTGCTCTCTTCAACCCTCAATTACTATTCCACAAGTCGCACTGCAAAGGCTAGACCTAATTACAACAGCCACTTTGTTAAGGTGCCCTCTTGCACCATCTGTTCAATGAATGTGTGCACTGGCTCAGACATGCACATGCACACACACACACCAAGTGCAGCACTTCAGACAGACAGGCAAAGGCAGGTCAAGGTACATTTTCCCATCTGGATATACCTTTGTCGACAAGAACAGTTAAACATCTAAAGCACCAATCAAGTGTGGCGATAAGAGACACATTGTGACTCCAAGTGGCCAGATGACTGTGGACATGAATACAGAGAGCAGTACACCTGTCCAAGCCTTAGACACAGCTAACAGTGCAACCCCAGAATGGCCTTTAACCTTCTCCATGCACATGATTAAAACACAGGGTTAAGGCTGACAATTTTATGCATGTATGCATGAGTACGTATGTGTGAAAGTGAACACTGTTCCGGGTGACAAGCTTCTTGGCAATAATCTGTCACTTTAATGAAAAGCGTGCAGGGCGCATGTGATGTGTGGATGATATATTATGACCAAATGTGGATAAATCAGCAACTTTTACAGTTACACTTTTAAAACAATGACGTGTTGCATCAATTGAAATAGATCTAGGAGGGAGAGAGGTGGTGCTGCTCTTTTTGTCTCGAGTTCACTGAAATGTTTAATAATCTCTTTTTTTTTGCTTGCTTATGCCATGTCTGGAGAAAAGCTGTAAGGAAAGACAAAGAAAAAAGTAAAGACCAAAAAAAAAAAAAAAAAAAAGTCAAGAGTAAAGATGAGACTGAGGAAGTTTTGAGGGATGGGAAGCTTTCATCCTTCATTTGAATGAACAGGAATATGAAAGGACTGAAAAAGCACAAATGCAATCTGCAGGATACAGCCATCCTGCAGTGGAATCCACATATCATAGTCTATAAGTGGCCCAATCAAAAAGGACAAGCATCTAACAGCAAATGCCACTTGAGTATCCAGCCACAGCAACTGAATCTCACTGCTAGGTTTTCACTAACTTCTCACATGTGAGCACACAGAGTCGGCAGGAAACAAACTTTCCATTTTAATTGTACTTTTTTGACTTTCTTTTCAACTTCACACTCACCCCATTTCATCTTAATGATTTTCTTCAGCACAACCTCTCAAAGACACTGTGGGTTGAGTCTCAAATTAAGCCGATTACTCATCTTCCACTACCATCTGTACCTATACCCAATCCATTTAAAGTCAGCACTAAATAGCTTCTTCCATGAACCAAAGATCCAACATTATACACAGAAATAAATTCAGCAAAAAGGGTCATGAAGTTGACTCGTCAAATACATAGGATAGAAGATCTCCAATAACTAGAGGCTCACTTTTAGGCGTTAATGCTTTCAACTGCAAGTAAGAAAGAAAAAAAAACCTCTTGTCTCCACGTGGTGAAGGGGCTAAGTGACTTTGTGAAGTGACCTTTACATCAATTTCAAGCTCTAGTTCAGAGCTATATCACACATGATAATTGTTAGGTCGGGTGTCACTAAAGACATCTGAAGTAATTGCTCTTAAAGACAAAGACATTTACTTCTTCATGGATCCCATTTCACCCCACACTTACCATAATAGATCAATCCAAGACAAGGGCATTACAGAATGCACCTCTGGCTTGTGCTGTGCTACACACTTTCTGTGTTTTCCTTTTCTCTTTCTTTCTGTCATACGCATCCATGAAAACATGCAGTTGTGTGATTTCCCCTGATATGTACATGCACACACCAGCTTGGGAGTCAGCAGGGCTGTGACGAGAGCTTGCAAAGAAGCCTGAAATGACCAGACAGCGCCTGGAGAGATGTTTTCAGAAGGACACAGTTAAAAAGCTATGGCTGCTTTATAGATTCAATAAGTATCTTACACCTGTGTGGCTAACCACCATCGATCCATCATTCTGTGGAGCCCAATCCAATTTAGAGTGTTGAGGAGCCCCAGAGCCCCAGAGCCCCAGAGCCTTATCCTAACCCAGGCCACAGCTACCGTAAAGCCTGCTTACCTTCATCTCCTAAAGTCTGCGGGTGTGTCTGTGTACTTTTATGTCTATGTGTGTACGTGTGCTCGGGGAGACTGCAGACCTAGCTAAACACCTCAGCTGCTGGCTCATGTTAAAGTGTGCTGAGCCAATTTAGGGCTAGACCAGGAGACAAGACGAGACAGAGGATGCTGAGAAAAATCAAGGAACTCAAGCCAGGGCCCTACCTCAAACCAGAGAGTACATGAAAGCAGAGGGGAAGAAAAAAAAATTTGATTCAAGTATCTGCAGTCGTTTATGTGCAACAAACAGTGGAGGAGACTGCAAGTCATCTTCTAATCCTGTTTTCTATTCCGTGGCAATCAAACTCATCATGACTACAAAGCACTATAGCCATTATCAAACTACTCCACAGTCTCATCACAGTGTGATAGGCAGCACTCTAAAAATCTGCCATCTGATTTGTTTGGCAGCAACAACAGACCGGTGCACTTGAGACTCCCCCGGTGCAAAAACTTAATGGCAGCATGCATGTTCAGATTGACCATTCAAATCTCTCCTTTACCACTAATTACAGTATCTTCTGGCGCAGATGTTTCTGCTTTAATTCTCTTTGCTGCTCCACTGGAGTGAAGCAAGACCCCTGAGATCAATTATTAAAGGGTATTTAAAACAGTGGGAAAAGGAGGTGGTAGGGTGGTGTGAAAGTGAAAGCAGCTGTTTAAGTGGTCGTGCCGCTGACTAAACTTCATCACCTCCCAAATAAACAGAGAGCATCCTGTGGGTTTCACTCACTCCAGCGACTAAACCCTGGGCAATTAAGGCCTGGATCTCTGTAGGAGTAAAGGAGGGAAGGGAAATGGGAAAGAAGGGGTGAGGCAGAAGCAGTGGAGACACTCCATACCAATAACAGGCAATTATGTATGGGGAGGGCCACTGCATGGCCATGAGTGTATAGAAGAAGACAGCAGGGATATGGGATGGTAGGGAAATGAGGAGGAGTGTTATTTAGGAGGCAGATGGCAGAGAGGGGGAAATTAAGATGAATGGGCACTGAGAGGGCTGAGCTGGTGCTGGGGCTGGGCAGAGAAAAGTAATTAGCTGTGTTTGCTCTGGGAGGCTGGCAGTGAGTATGATGCCTGCAGTGACAGGCTAAAGCCTTGAGCTTTATTAATCAACACGCCATGTCTGAAGCTGCCGGTAGGGGGCAGCTGGGTCAGCAACCTTCCAGCAACTTCTTACCTGTACCACACCCCATGGGGTCTTTTCACAACGTGGACACTGAGCAGCAGCTCCTTTACAGTCCTCACTGTTATTTACTCTAATCCCCTGTTAATAGAGCAAAGCCCTAGCTTGTTCTCTCTAAGAATTACTGACTCACCCATTCGCTTTCACACACAGATATAGCTTTTGAGCCCCCCCCCACGCACACTATTCGTTACTTTTGCACTTACAAAGTGGCTCTATCTCACGCCATTTCTCTCCATTTCTTATGTTACAGCCACATCTGTCTCTTTCCTCCCACCCTATATATATCCCTCCCCCTCATCCCTTTCCAATCTAATTTCAGATAAGCTGTAGCAGAACAACAGAGCAAGGCCCTTTATCATTGCCATCAATGATGTGGGTGGATTGAGCGTGAATAATTTTATTCATGTGTGCCTGCACTTGGCCGACTGGGATTCCAATTACAAGTAATAAGAGGTAATAGGGTTACAGAATAATTTTTTAAGTGCTTCAGTGATGATTGTAGAACCTTTGACAAAAGAAAGCTGTTGTTTACAGCTAAAAGCACAATATCTGTTCACAAGTGTGAGTAATATAGGATAATTCAATTTGGCATAATTAGTACCCAATCCAATATCCATTCAAAGGACATCATACAGTTAGATGTATTTACATTAAAGTAATAATATGAATGTACTGAACGATGATGATGAACACTGAATACCTTAGGTAATCTAGGCTACAAGTGGCTTATAACCAATTTGTGCCAAGGCATTATATTTGTATGCCTCACCACTCTTCAGAAACATAAAGACCATAGGTCAGATTCAAAAAATTCCAAACAAAAAAGATATTCTCTCTTGGACTTTTTAAAAAAAAACCTTGCTCCTTCAAAAGCTCTGCATTCAAAATGCTTCAGTTACTGCACAATTTAGGAGCCTTATCAAACTGAGGCACCAGAACAGCCCACACACTACTTTCAGAGAATTTCAATCCTACCTCTCTTAACATCTACACACAGCACTGCCTCAAATTGCTTTACCAATGGTCTTTCATAATTGCAAGCAAAATACACAAGGTCACAAAAAGCTAAAGGAACAAATAACAAGGTCACTTAACACACAAAAAGGCAGGACATGCAAACAGTCATGGGGAATTTGCATTATAATACATGCAAGAGTTGTTTAACGCTGATTTCCAAGAGCAGAGAAAAGATAGAGCTGAACACGCTTTAGACTTTAGCTGAGTAGGTTCTTTGATCTTGTGCTTTACCATAGTTAACAGGCCTGAGAACCTGGCGGAAGGAGCTGGGGCTGATCGTCTGGTGCTGGTTATCTGTAAGGAGGGCAGGGGACAAATGATGCCAACATATATAGTACTAAGATGATGATACGAAAGCATTTACCCAGTGAAGAACAGCTGTGAAGTAAAGTTCATTAACAAGAAATGCTGTGTTTGAGGACTCAGCTAATAGGTTTAAGGTGCCAAAGTCAATGTTTAGTCAGCAATCATTTCAAAATGTGTTCAATCATATCTTTGGATTTTTCACATCCTGCATTTGTAATTAAGATACCCAGGGGGAAAAAACTGAGATCCACACATCAAACAATTGTAGGAATGTCGTCGGCTGAAGATACTCTGGCACCGTGCTGCTGGCAAGCATGTGTACAAACAATAAACCAGTGTATTGTGCAAGTGATTGGGAATGGGAGAGAATGGAGCCAAAACATAAGAACCTGAGGACGCATCCAATTTGCTCAACTTTAAAAAACAAAATAAGAAAAAAATGAATGCATGAAGGTAACAGGTTAGAGTCAGAAGTCATTATTTAAACATGTGATTGGAATTCCAGCAGTGTTTTGCCAGATAGGATGTGTACTTGGTTTCTGTGTGTGGGTCTTTTTGTATAAATGTGGGATATTAGACTCACCTCTGGGTCTTGGTGCTCTCTTCCTGCGGTCTCTGAATGCAGCTCCTGACTGTAGGGCTTCCAGCAAACTATCCATCACACCTGTCTCATCATTCTCTGAAAAAGCCCAAGAAATAGTGGACTTTAGAAGAAAATACAAGAGGGAAGAAACTAAATTGTATTATGTGTAATTTTGTTTAGTTTTGACTTTTGCCATACTGACTGTAGCAATTTAGGGTACATACATCTATATCCATGTTACAATAGTCCTATTGTCAAATCAAATGTCCTGTATATGAAGAAACTAGTTCAAAGTCACCAAATTGTTATAAAAACCAACAACATAAATGACCATACTGATGTTTGCAAACTTGTGTGACTTAATAAAAAATGTAGTATTTTTTTATTTGTCATTTTTAAAGTGCTCTTGATTAACAGTTCTACGGGCTTTCTGAAGTTTGTCTTTGGACAGGTTCACCAAGCTGTGACTTCACTGACTGCTTTTTCACTCATTATCAGTCCAGTCCTTGTACCTGACCACTTTCAGAAGAATGTTCTCATTATTATTAAGTCACACTGACCTATGGCTCACTCAAGCATAAAAAAGGCACCTAACTCCAGAGATGAACCAGTGTTATGTCTGCATATAACAGACAACTTAGTAAAGAACCAATTTTAAACTGTATCTTTATGCATTTTGTCACTAGCAGCCTGGCACAGAAACATATCATTTGTTCTAAGTTCTTTAGTTAAATCTATGAAAAATTCCAAAGATAACACAGTTTGACAGGCATTAAATAGTATTTTTGCACCAACAAGGTGATTCCCACAGAGTTATTAGCCAAAAATGTGTCTCTGCATGGTGTATCCTTCAGAAGAAATAGGGGGGGGGAAATCCAGCAAAGACCTGAGAGACGCATCTGGCGTTCAGCTGATCCGTCTACTGTTCACTGAAGCCTCATCAGAAATGCTCTCAGTGGAAGGGTGGCTGTCAAGAAACCATTCTTAAAGAGGGGTAACAGGGAAAAAAGCCTGAGGTATGCCAAATTACACAAGAACTGGACTTAAAATCAGTGGCACCAGGTCTTATGGAGTGATGGATCCATATTTCAAATTTTTGGTTCAAATCATCAACAATAAGGTATGGAGGTGGTCAGCAGAGTCAGAGCAGTGAGTGAGCTGCATTTCAGCCTGCGGCGTTGGTGATCTTCTCAAAGTTGATGGAATTATGAACACAGAAAAATACAGACAGATTTTGATCCACCATACAATAACATCTGGAAACTGTGTGATCGGCATCAGCTTCATTTAAGGGTGGACCTCAACATTATTGAAGCAGTGTGCGATCATCTTGACAGAGCATGGAACAAAAGGCAGCAAACATCCGAAGAAGAGCTTTGAATGTCCTTCAAGAAGACTGAAGACTACTTAAAGAAATTACAAGAAAGCTACTTAAGAGACTTTGGGCTGTACAAACTCTGTTTTTGCCTTACATGTTGTATTTCCATGTAGGTTTCAATAAATAACTGCACCTATTTCCCAATTTCCAAGAAAAATACAAAGAAATGAGTGGTGGCCCAAGACCTTTACACAATACTGCATCTAAGAATACACAGAATGCTGTGAAACTGAATTGCAACAAACTCATAAACATGGTGTTTCACAGTATTTAATTTTTTTAAAACTTAAAACATCTAATCTTTGCTTCTTTGTAGGAGCAAAGGAACCACTAGAATACTGATAAGCTGCTGAAAAAGAAACACTTTGACATTTAAATCATGCCTTTTGTTGGTGGAACTGAAAACCTGGCCGTGACACCTGAGGCAAATGATATAACTGACCAGTAATATGCATTCAAAACAGAAAGAAAACAGCCAAAAGGTAAACTATAAGGGTACGGTAAAGGGATAAAAGACACCATTTGTCATGCTAATGGGTGTGGGTGTGTTTATTGTTTTTTGGGGGTTTTTTTTTGCTGCATCTGTGCTGCCTATAAAATTTTAATTGTTATGTCAGCTACCTTGCAAAGTTGAAAAGCTTTTGTCCCTCAGTTCTGGTCCCTTTTCCCCCACTGACAATCAGACATCATAAGGTATGTGTTTTACTAAATCTAAGCCCATTTTTTAAATATTACATTGCTGTCACTGTCCATCTATTCACCTATAAATCTAAGAAAAAAGGGGAAAATGTGCAAAAATATAATGTGATGCTAAAGCAAACTTCAGATTGAATTTTTAAAAATATATATATATAAAAAAAATATCAAACTTTCCATCCAAGTGTACAGCCAACAACAACAAATTTTAAAGTCAAGACACATGAGTGTCATTTCCTCCTGTCTTCTGGGTCAATTTAACCGCTATGCAAAGCTTAAATTGCATACAAATTGATTGGTATTCTTACTGGATGACGTTAATAAATATCATTTTGTATAATAACTTTTTAAAGGCAACAATGAAGGTCATTTTACAAAAGTAAAAACCTATTTATTTATTTTACTTTTTTTCCTTAATGTCGTTGTGGCACACAATCTATAGACACTGAACATATATAATGAAGTTCACTAATCTCAGGGTTGTGCAACATTGAAAATGATATGGAATTTTAAAAAAAAAAGTTTGGTTTCAAATGCAATTAAACACTGTTTAATTGATGCTGTAATTAAGCAAGTATAAGTCAACTTAATCAGAGTGAGACGTCCTAGAGAAGTTGGAACAACATTTGTTTCATAGCTTGGCCAAGATGTACCATCAGCCAAGGTGTGACTGCTGAGTCCCACCACTGATTTAGTGAAGAGTAGGAGGACCTTGCTTTGATTAAGGTTTTGTGTATTTTTCTCACTCCTTCATTTCGCCTGATTCCCCATGGAAGAATAACACACACCAAAGGGGGAAAAAATATAATAAAATTCTGACTCCAACTAGAATTCTGGAATGCCACTTCAACTTCTACTGGGCTAAAGGTCCTACCATTCTATAATGTCATGAAGGGTTCTATCTTTGAGTATTCAAATAAACCACATGAGTATTTTTGGTGAAAGCATTATAGTCCAGAACATCAGTATGCAAACAGGGACAGGCAGAAAGCGTAAACTCCGAACTGAAAGCATTTAATCCTAAAAAGACTGGTTTGGAATCACAAGATACAAATGTGCAGCAAACCAAGTATAATTTCACTATGTAACACGATGTTTGTCTTTGATAAGTGTTATATTCTAACTTTTTTTCTTGCAAAACAATAGAAAATGTCCATTATTGCTGTCAAACTTTGCTTTTGTATATTTTAAAATGATTTTTTTGCCCCAAAATAGCTGATCTTCTTAGAGTGTTTGGTTGAAAATTGTGCAATACTGAAGAAAATTATTGAAACCTGAGCAAATTCTTCTAGACTCTTGAAATTTTGTGTTTGATCTAAACAGTTAAAGAATTGATCAAATAGATTTTTTTGTTATATCAATTTATTGTTCTTTTTTTCTTTTAATTGAACATTTTTAACCATTTTATATTCAATTTTTGAAGAGAAAACAGCTTGAAAAAAAGTTAAAAGGTTCAAACTTAAATGAATACCACTATTGACTGGCATTATATGGGAAATTTTTTTTTTTATTTAGAAAAATTTGGTTTAAACCCAAAGACAAGACAAAAGCGGAAATATGTTGCCTAGTGTTATTTATGCAATCAGTTACACTGACTTTTAAGTTTATTAGCTAATTCAGTCGGAATGTTTTAGTAACAGTTGTTACTGAAATGTTAGAACTGTTTTGAAAAGATATAGTCAGGTACCTGAATAAATAAAATCTAAACAGAGTTAAAAAACCAAGAATAATCAAGCTCTTAGACTGAATCATTTTTCTATTTATATATTTCTTCTTAGACTTAACATCCACTGCGTTGATAGCATTCATTTGATGTCCACATGGCTATGTTATATAGCAATATTAAGTCAATGGCATATCTGCAATAAACATCTTAATCATGCTTAAAATTGTAGCCTAGGAAAGCGGAATTTTTTGATATCATTTGAGAATCAAATAACTTTAACGGAAAGCAAGAGCTGATCTGCAAGCTCCAATATGCTGACCTGCAGTAAGTTGAGGGTGTTGCAAAGGATATACAAAAAAATACCAAAAAAAGGCACAAGAAAATCATATAGTAAATAAGTGTTTCTGAAGACCACACAGTGATTGATCCACTCCGCTGCACTGAGACTAGCCAGTTTTATAAATTGCAACAGAATACATAGTTAAAATTTAGAACTGACTCAAATTGATAAACCTGCGGCTCTATTTTTCTTTCTCAGAGAGAGAAAGTTATTTGTATATAAGCTGTTGTATAAACTGTGAAGATTAAACTGTTAATGACTGTACACTGCCTGTAGTCAGTCTTTAACCTCTGAAGTGTGCCACATCTAATATACCTACAAGGTTTTGTCCTGATCTTTTTCCATCTGAAACACTTTCACTGAAGGATTACCTGTAACCACGACAGTCATAATGTGATAATCTTGAGGCCTGCAAACTGAAATTTTCTTCTTATTTTATGCTCACAACTAACCTACAAAAACTGCCAATCAGCTCAAGGTTCTGTATTGAGGACAGAAGATCCCAGTGGTAGTGGGCTATGGTTGTACCAAAGCCCTTCACCAAGCTTTGACTACAAACACATACTGTAGATATACAATGGCCCACTTCCTTGTCTGTCTGCGCCTGTGTGTGCATTTGTTGTGCTTTTCATTTACAGCAGTTGCACTCCTCTGGCTGATACGCGCCTAGTTCTTCATCATTACGCAGAGCGGAGAGGCAGCTACAGTTTCTGAGCAAAACCAACGCCCCTCGACATCCAAATTTGTCTCCAGTGCTGTAGCAATTCATCACAGACTGCAAGCTTTGCGCTCACAACACACACAAAAAAAATACATAGCAGACAGAAAGCAACCAAAAAGGAGCAGATCAATCTATTGCAACCAGCAGTGTGTGCCTTCATGTGTAGTACTCCGTTTGACTCCAACCCACAAGAACATGAAACACTTTGTGTGCCTCAGGAGGCGAGGAAAAACGAAACCCACTCAGATCTCCCACCTCAGGAATATATGGGAGCAAAAACAGTCCAATTTTACACATCAATCAGATGCAACTCAAAAAGGCCGAGACAGAACACCGCTTTATAGAATGTAGACAAGAGGTTCTTTCAAACATCCCAACACTGAAAATCATAACATATATTTATATACTTACACCCACATGCTCACAAACTTGGAGAGAGAGCAATCACAGACATGTCACATGAATTGTAATGGAGGAGAAACACACGGCAACGGAATATTAGTCAAGCTACCAGCTGTGAAATGGGTTTGAAAGAGTCATTCAGATCTTAAAGGGGGTGCTGAGAAGGAAGTGGCAAGAGAACTAAGACTGGTGAAAGCGATGGGACAATGACTGAGTCGTATCCTGGATCTGATGTGCACAATCTGCCTCCCTCTTTCTATTCTGGGGATCAGGGCTTTCATGACAGGTGTGCAAAGTATACTTAGACCTTTATCAATGAAGACACTCTTGAAAGCCAGACTAAACCTTCCTTATGCCTGTTTAAAACACAGTAACAGTAAATCTTCAAGCTCACAATTTCATCAGTGTAACTTAATAATAAGCTTCAAGTCCTGTGTTTCTGTGCTGAACAACATCAGTTAGTTGCAAATGAGCTCTAATGAAGTGTGTTGAACTTACTAGTCCTCTTCATTGGGAGGAAAGAAAGAAAATGTGTGGAAATATGTTTTTTTTTAAGTGCAAATGTAGAAATACAAATGCAAAGGTCAAATCAACAAGAAGATAAAAGCAAAACATGGTTTACTCTACCAGAAAACAAAAGAATAAACTCTGGAAGCAGAATCAAGACTCAACTGAACCTCCACCTCTGGGAAAAAGCAATAGTTATCCTCCTGTCTGCAGTGAAACTTCAATCACCATCAATTTAATCAGAGCCTGTTCAAACTGGCGTTTTCCATTGTCTGGACAAGTAATCTGTCCTTGTGTCAATGTCTACCCTTTATTCAGACCCAGACTAATGTCCCCCGCCACTTCACTCAACAGGATGTAGCACTTATCATCAGGATGATGACCCAGTTGTAGCAGTGTGTAGCTGAGGTGGGCCAGAGCAAGGAAAGAAATAGGGTCAATTGGGCTGGGATAGAAAAGCTAAGGAGAGAAAATGGCATGCCTGAGTACAATGAATGCAGGCCCACCACTGTGTTCCCTTGGACACTTAGAAAGACAAATGGTGCAGCAAGGCTAGTCAGCTACCTTTCTCTATATTGAATACCTACCTGGACTTCACTTTGATAATCTGAGTGGAAAAGAAGAGGCTTATTGCAAGGCAAAGTTTTCATATATTCCCTATGTTACTCATGGCACCTTTGCTAAAACACACTAACTCATTAACTCATCAGAGCACTTCCCCATGTGAGAATGGATGTGAGCCTAATCAAAATTATGGTAAGGATAAAAGAAAAACATTATCTCTTTTAGGTAGAGCAAAATTCTAAAATTTTGAGAATATGGCTTGATTGAATAATATTGGTCATTTTGTTACAATGCAATGAAACCATAGGTCTTCACTTTCAGGCGCCTAAAGACTCTTGCAGACACACAAAAAACACCGCAACAGCAGCCGCCTCTCCACATCACACTGCAAAAACTACTCGGGTAGAGCTCGAGGAACATAATCACGGACTCGATCGCATCCAGGCTCTACAGAGAGGTGAATCATGAAGTTGAGGAAAGTTTGAATATAGCAGAAAGAGTTAACTTATGGCACATGGATGCCATGGGCTGTGGATTCATGTGTGACTATAGCTCATTAGCTCACAGAGGACTGTTGTCTGCTATCTCATGCTCAAAATACCTATAATAGCACAGCAGTCCAAACATGTTTGCAATCAGTTAAGCTGGACTAGACTGCAGTACAAACAGTTCAGTTTGTCAGGTGCATGCAACATTTGTGACAGGTTTTATTGACAGTGTTAGTCAGTGTGTTTGACAATCCAGTAATCAAGGAGCAATTTTCCAGCAATAAAAATGACTAAAGTGAGAGGAAGAGACTGAAAACTGTATCGTATTAGACAAAACAGATACTGACAAAGTTTACCTTTGCAGATATAATTTGCAGTTGAAAAAAGGTAATAAATATATTGCAAAATGTGTATTGCAAAACTCAAAACTCGCAATCGCGGATCGCAAAATGATTAAAATCATGTTGCATCCTGAGTTAAGTATTGTGATCATATCATATGATGGGGTCTCCTCTACCACATTATTTCCCCTACTGCTTTGATTCGGATGGATTTGGATCACTTGAATAAAAACAAGTTGTCATCAATTCATAAGGTAATTTTCCTCACACCTGCCTTACACTGTGTTCCTGCCCCACAAACAGGTGCAGTCTATTTTTGACACACTTGTAGTGAAACTCAAGGCAGAGGCGATAAACTTACATCTCTGCAAATGCCCAATTACAGTAACACTTTTTTTAAAACTGTGGATGCATCAATGAGCTCTGAACACACACATTAATTTCACAGTGTGCAAAGATGGGGTATATGTGTCAGTGTGTCCATTATGTGAAATTCATGAAAGGAAACTATGATGGGGAAAGTTATTATTTCAATACTAACACTACTTGAACACTTAATGGGAAAAAAAACAAACAAGGTTGGCAATCTATTAGCACAACCCTAATATCAATACAACCTCAATCAAACTCATAAAAGCAGAACTATAAGGAACTGGAGCACTGGTAGAGGAAATCGCTCATGAGAAAGGAGGGTTTCATTCCAGCTCCTGCTTCTCAAACAGATTTTTATTCTGTTTTCTTTCTTATGCCCTTCCAATACTTTTAGTATCTTTGCATGCAGGGTTGCATCTGTAGCAGTTCTTCTATTTGACATCTTAATAGTTCATTGCTTGTAGCCATGTAGGGAATGTTAAATAAAGCTCTGATGTGTAATTTGTCGCTCCACAAACATTCCTGCTCCCGGCCTACCCTGGGAGTTAATGCAGCAGATTTGTCATACACAAGCTAGGCACAGCCAGAGGAGGAAGAAAAAAACACCTATTCAATGTGAATTTCAATCTCCATAGGGCTCTATGCAAATGCATGCAAGCTGATGCTCCTGCTCTGCTCTCTCTCTCTCAAAGTGCCAGAACACACCAATGACGAAACCAGGCTGTCTACTATAGTACAGGTAGAAGCTCAGTCAGTGGCAGGTAGAAGAGCTGGAGGAAAATCAGAAGGAAATTGGGATAAGCTCACATTCTAGGAATACAGAACTAAGTAAAGCTAAAAACCAAACTAAATGCAGATACCTGTAACAGGTAAAGAAGCTTAAATCCATTTTGATCATTTCCTCCAAAAATTCCTTCCTTTTCCTTCCCTGTCTCATTGCTCTGCCCTTCAGCATAATGTGGATACACAGCCTCTCTGGGGCTTTTTAGGGAATTGATGGATAATCAGATGATTACACAGAAAATCTCCATTGAGGACAATCCTCCCTGACAAACAAAGAGAAAGCTCTTTAGTTAATAAATAGGCTGAGAGACAGAGAGAGAGAGAGAGAGAGAGAGAGACGAGAGAGAGAGAGAGAGAGAGAGAGCAAATCCTGTCCTAGGTTGGTAGGACAATGCCAAATCTCTATCACATATTCATTTCATCCGAACAATCTGTGTGCATGCATGCACGTGCGCGCGTGTGCATGTGTGCACATTGCCAGAAACATCACTTCTTAGATATGTCACCAAGTTTGCCTTTAGCTTTATCTTAAATTGAGCGTATCTAAATAAATTTCAAGCTCAAGGCATATTTATATAAGCCTTTCTGACAAAATTTGGCTAAAGTTTATTCTTCATTTCTTCTGTTTTTTAACTACTTTTTTTTTTAACATAGAAAAGTTTGCAGTAAAAAAACAAAAAAACAAAACAAAAAAACTGATCAACACAGAGAGGCAGCAAAGAAGAAGGAACGCCAAGCTGTCAGTTGGAGTGATTTACAAAGTAAGCAAGCACGAGTTTTTAAAATTCACATAAGGACACAAATTGCTCAGTGCCAGTAATGGATACTGAAACCAATTAAATACACTGTTAATATTCCGTATGACAGTAATAATCTAAAGTACATCAAATCTTATGTAAAAATATGAAAAATGTTTGATGAAGGAGGAAGTCACCTTCTTCAAAACAATATTTAAATGCAAAAAGTGCAGCTTTGGTTTTACATGGAAGCACAGCTTCTTCATGTGTTCGTCCCGTGGATTCTCAATTTTGCCACTCCAGGGCACTAGATTGTTGTTTTTAGGCCAATGTTGGGGAAAGCTAAATTGTTACTCAAGTCGCCGTTTTCTTAAAGAATGCAGAAAGTTTACTCTTTCTAGGTTTCCCTAGATATATCAAGTTTCTGCTGCGTCCATTCTTGCCTCTACTGTCTTTCAGGGCCTTCTGCAGAGAAGCAGCTTCACTGCAATATGCCTCATGGTAGGATATGGTACATTTCTCTTCACATTGAGTGCACAACTTGCAACAAACATGTTGTGCAACAAGATGACTAATTTTCATAATTTCAATGTCATCCAACAATAATGCATCTCTTTCTCTTGTGCTAAAATATCACAGTAACAATACAAACCGGTAGGAGTAGCTTATCCACATAAAGTGTCTGATAATAACTGCAAACACAGCACCTCAAAGCCCCGCATCTGCAGACCACTTATTATTAATCAATTAGCATAAAGCCTCTCCAACAGTACCACAACCCAGAAAACACTGTTTTATGAACAGTAGCTGATTTTTTGCTTTTAACCCTTTTGCTGGCATTTACAAATAAACCACAACAGGAGGTGAGATACCATACGCTGCTATCTATGAGACAAATGTTAAATAATTTCAAAATGACCCTTTATTGGATGAGCTCAACACTGTAAAATTTTTCAGGCAATTTATGGCAAATGTGTTCCCAGGCCAGAGCAAAGGGAATGGGGGTGGTTTGTATTATGCTTCAGCCAAGACAGGTCTTGGTTTGGCCTGATAGTAAAACCACAGCAGCATGTTTGGCCTGGATGGAGCACAGCGGTTCTGATCTTGCACCCTGACATCTACAGGAGAGCTACAGTGGCTGGCATAGCCATGCTGACTGTAGATGATGTTGCAGGGCTGGGACTGCCAAGCTAAATGGCTCTGCCAGTTTCACTGTGTGCACTGAAAATGGGTCTGAGCTGCTGAACATGTTTCTGGCACCAAAGGTACTTCTAGGTAAAAGCGGAAAAAAAAAAAAAAGACAACATAAAACAACTCAGCTGGAATTCGACTTTTTGGCATAAGGCAGATATGTCCTTCTTATAAGTTATGTTTCAGGGAAGTTTGAATAATAGATTCACAAATTTCTAGGGTCATGAAATGTCAAAATCGCTGTACCTCGGTTTAAACAGGACAGGTGTGAAGTTTAAACACAATGGTGTGAAATCACGTGGTGACAGCTGCTTTGTATTTTGCTGTGGCAATCACAAGATAAACAACAAAAACAAACCGTAGCTTCAATGCACTTCAAGCAGCCGATGGCATAGCCGTCCAGTGTAAATACACCCCCCACAATCATGTGATGCAAACTGTGTCCATTCTGACAGCACTACAACGGGTAAAAGAGCAGCCATAAAATACTTATTTTTCTGAGCATCATTCTGCAGACATCTGTGAGGAAGGGCAACATTTGACAAAACCCAGACTGTCTTTAAAACAACTGTACTACAACAACAACAACAACAACAGCAACAACAGCAAATGTACCAGACGCATAAACTGGATCCTTATTAAATTCTAAATGCAGAAGGCAACTTTTGTAAAAATGATTTTTTTGTTGTCTTATTTCCTGTCACTATCACTTTGTGAGAGCAGAGAGCACAAAGACAGATATTCTGTGAAAACAATCAGATTCCGCTGGCTCAAAGGGCCTTTACCTGGACAAAAACAACTAGACAAACCAAGAAAAATTACAGCATCTGTACACGCTGCACATCCCCCTTCTCCTGCACATGCTGTTGCTCATTCAAGCTTAAGTTCTCCAGCGTGCAAATCCAGTAGAAACTTTATGAGCACCGCAACTGAAAAAGCACAAGCAGGGGAAATTGGCCATTCCAATTTCTCCTGCTGAAGGAGGCAGCAAACACTGCAGTTAGAGTTTTTGTATCAGAGATTGAAAACATGTGTCTGTATGAAGTTTCAGTCTGGTATTTATCAGTTGCCACAATTGTGTTTGTGCTCTCATGGCTAAATGTTCTCATCATGAATGCAGTTACATTGGCAGTGATATTGACCAGACTTTCATTTGTAGAGCAAATTGAATTACAATATGCTGAAAGGTTATTATAGAATTTTTGCCCAATGATGCCACAAATGTCTGTCATGGGTTTAATCAGAAACATAACAACCAAGTGAGCAGGGTTGACATGGAGAGACTTTACTATGCATGGCTAAACTAAGTCCGCTAGCACAGCGATTGGCCTAGCCACAAACACACGTACAGCCATGGTGGCACATAATGAACAATAATTTAGCCAACTGATCCATAGTTAGATTGCCAAGATCCCATTCTCTACAGTAATGTCAGACTTCATTAACTCTGGGGCGGGTGAGCGACCAACTTTTCGAGTCTATCAGAAAAACGGTAAAATGCACTGAGTGAAAGCTACCACACTTGTTTCTGTCTTTTTGTGTGTGTGTTGGGGGGGGGGAAGCTTCATACGCAGTCTGTCTAGGTCTGCTTTTTCCTGTCTGAGAACAGCCACCTGCTGACATTTGTTAGCATTTTGACATTTGATAAAACAAACAGCCATACACTGGTGGCGAGTCACTTTCAGATAACATAATATCTGTGTACACTGTTGTGCTGACAGTACTGTAGCAGCCTTACCAGGATTAATAGCTTATAATACAAACTTGGTCTGACAGGCAAAGCTCAATTGGAGGGAATTTGGTAACAAATACGGTAGTAGAAAAAACCCAAAAACTAAATAATCTTAACTGTCTGCTAAATGTGCAATCATACTTTGTTAAATATTGTATTGCCGTTCTTTTGTCTTAATGTTTTCAGACCTTACCTGAGGAGCTCTGGGCTCATGGAGAGAGAAGCTTTCATAATTTCTTTAGACAAACACTTACTAGAGACAGGTAAGCGCTCTGTGGCCTTGGCAAAAAGTGCCTGCAGTGTATGTGTTGTATAAAACTGAATAAAAAATAAAACGAAAACTGAAATCAATAAGTGGTTAAGAAAACAGATTGATGGCTGGACTGGTATTAATTAATTATTACTTTTTAAATTTTTATTTATGTTGACAGATAAGAGCTTCTCTCACCCGGGACACTGTCAATGTTATTCCCTCTTGAAAGTGCGTTATGATTTTTCTTTCCAACTGGAAAAAAAAAAGGAGATCAAATGCAAGAAAACTACAAATTTAATTATTTAATCGTGATTTATAAAACTATATTCTGTATCTGCTCATGCACAATACAAGCCAGAGATCCAGCCTCTAACTGTGTAAGATGCAGTTGTATCACTTGATGATAACACTTTAGACAGCTAGGTGCTGCCGTTGCTGAATGTTGAAAAGGGGGAAATTATATTGTAATAGAAATATGCAGGTCCCATTTGTCAAGGCAAAATATCAAAATTAATGAGGGATGTTTCAAAATAACTTTATCTTATCTCTTGCAGCATGTAATCACTCAAAGTAAACACTGGTGATACATTTACAGTATACAACAGAAGTGTGCACACCCTGTGTAGTACCACTTAAAAGTCAAATGACAAAACTGTGTCACCTAATAGTAATTGCATTATTTCCAAATTGAACACAAACATTGTCCCCTTGTTTTATTTGTGATGGCAGACTCAATGCTTGCCTGTATGGAGGATACCAGTACTGCACATGTTTTTTTGAGAGATGTTCTCTCATTCTTCAGAGACTTTTTTTTTCCCCAGCTGTTCTTTGCTGGAGGGGTTTTTGCTCTACCTTCCTTTTTAAAACACTCCAAAGGTGTTATGTTGGATTCAAGTCAGGAAATGTACGAGCCAGGTCATGGTTTTACCTTTTTTCTTCTGTGATTTTGGCAATGTGCTTTATTATCATGCCGGAATATCTTTGTTGTGCCAAGCCACTGGAGACTGGGAGTCGTGTTGCCAGCCAATATTTTGGCAGCCATAAACAGGCATTCATAGCGCCATCTAGAAATCTTATCAGTCAACATGTTTAGCACCCATCATCACATTCCCACCTCTCTGCTTCACTGTCAGAACTATGCACTGTACAAGTCCTAGCAAGGTTCATGACAAATATGTTAGACCCCATTTGAGCTGAACAAATTTATTATGGTCTCATCTTGCCCATATGCAAAGTGCCTAAATGTAAACAAGCTCACAGAGGACCCCCTTCCCTCTCCCGTCATCCATAGAAATTAATGTTATAATATGTCCTTTGCACTGTCTAAGCTGTCACAGAAAATCAGATTTTCACTGATGACCCCTGTGTCAAGTGTGTCTCTGTAAGATTGTGCAAATGGCAAACTGTCAATGTCATCATTTTAGGAGGGCAGCCGCTGCTGCTCTGATTGGCAGTACTTTGGCTTCTTCTATACTTCCTGATTACTGCAAA
This sequence comes from Pterophyllum scalare, assembly GCA_024447675.2. Taxonomy (NCBI): domain Eukaryota; kingdom Metazoa; phylum Chordata; class Actinopteri; order Cichliformes; family Cichlidae; genus Pterophyllum; species Pterophyllum scalare. The sequence goes on along the minus strand of JAMQGT020001729.1, from coordinate 171,004 downwards.
TATATTTCAATTGATTTTTTGTGGGTCATCAATCTTCTCGTATCCTTTTCCATCTTTTTGAAGTTCTCAAAAAAAAGATGCAGACACAGACAGTCCACAGACTGACAAAATACTGCTAAAGTTCTGACATTCAAGTGTGATTTCATAACCATGTTCATGCCATTTGACTAACTGAAAATCAAAGGTGTACTTGACTTTATTTGAATGATCACGTTTTCTAATTTGTGTGTCAGTTTATTCACTTTTGTTGCTTTGAGATTCTCTTCTGATGGATGTGTTTTCAATAGTGTTTTAAAGTATTTGCTTTTGTTTAAAAGAGGAAATACACTAAGAAATATCCAATTATTGACAGATAATGCAATCACATGACAGTTAAGTGACACTGCACAGGGCAGTACTCAGTGAAGTCACACACTGAACTTTAGCTTGTGACGCTTGTCCCATCGCTGAAACTTTTTAGATTTGTTTTACACATCTTACACTGATACAAAGTGTATGTGATATTATTGTTGAACCAACCTACTTTGCATTTGCTTGTTATTTAGAGGGATGTAGTCAACTAAACAAGGGGGAAAAAAACTGACTAGTCTAAAACTAAGAAACACTCAGATATCAAGTTAAAATTTAGGACTGTTTAATGGACAATATCAAAAACTATCGAAACAAAGGCATTTGAAACCATTAATCGCATTCCTCAATAATGAATCGCACTTTAAATGCCGCTTAACTGTGTAGCACCGCGCATCGTGCATTATGAACACCACACGTTACACTCCAGACAGACAACGAAGAAGAAAAAAACTTTAAAAATATTGATGTTAAATAGATGAAAATGTGTTACTGCAAATGATGTTTACACATCATTAAAATATGAGAAACTAGCATCCGAAAAAGCAGCCTGAGCAGTGAAGCCCAGACCTCCCTCTCCGCCAGCCTCCTCCTCCAGCTTAAGCCTGATTCAGACTTCAGATCTCAGCACTGGGTCTTTGTAGAGCTACGTCGTAACCTACTTAAGTTGCCGAAGTTGTTGCCACATTTATGCTTGTGCAGGTGCATTGCGTGTGTTAATTACATTTTGGTCGCGTCCCTGTGTTTTACATGTGGTGCCGGCCGACAGAAACATAAAGTGCTGGGACTTTTTTCCCTCCTGGGTCCCACTCTTTGCTGTGGTCAGTTTTTATTAAAGCGCAAACATATTTTTCCCTCTACTTTTTTTCACTTCTTTGTAGAAACTGTGTTTCCCGGGTGATGCACTTCAAGTTATGTTGTAAAACTTCAAAATCAAAATAAAAATATCATGCCAAGTTTAAAATAGATATGGCATGTTTCTATAATGATGTCGAGGCTGCAGCTCTATCTGGTGGCAGATGGATCGCAGCATTTAGGACAACCAGTTACGGCGCCGGGCATCAATTAAAATCTTAACAATTAGGCTAACCGACGAGTACGCCTGGCACCGACTAGCGACAATAGCGACAATTAGTCGTCTCGTCGTGCACATCCCTAGTTATTTATGTGTAAAATAAAGCACAACAGCAAGCTTCTTTGACAATGCATTAGTACTCACTGAGCATTCTTTTTTGTTTTTTGAACAATTTCTCCAAATCAGATTCTTTATTTTGATTTAGCATTTGTCTAAAAAGGGTTGTAATGAAATTATACTATATTTGTTTTTACATGTGAGCAAAAACATTCTGTTCAATTCTGAGCAGAAGTCAGAAGAAGCTTTATTTCTTTCCTTTGGGAAGGTAATTCTTATTCTGCTGCATTTGGCTGCTTTCTTTGAGAACCAAAAAGACAACCCCCTTTTTTGTGGCCTAGTTTATAACCTAGTTATCTTGAAATGTTAACATAAATGTAAACAAGGATTTAATTTAATTTTAGCAGTTTGCAACATCCCCTTTAAAAGGCACTGGCATAATGTTCAGCTCCCTCAGTGACTGGATACCTTATGGTTAGAAACACTGGTCCTCAACAAGATGATCTGAGTCAAAAACGCTGTGTTGTAGCAGTACACTGAATCCTGCCAAATGTTTCACGCTGAGCCTGTGCTCTAACCTCTCAAGAAGGATGAATTAAGAGGTGAATTTCTTAACAAACTGATATTTACAAGGCAAAAATCTGCATTGTCTACAATAGCAAACTGTCCACAAATGAAAAGAAAGCAACACAATAAAAGCAATGACTCGAGAGTGTGTTAGTATGTAGTAGTGGTATAATAATACATTTGATGACTTAATTGGTTTGAAATAATTAAAGCCAAGCCTATAATTTCGATAAGAGTGATATGGACGGAATGACACTTTAAAATAAAAGCCTTATGACATGCTTTAATATCGCACAATGGATATTATTTTAAACATTACTTAACTACATCCATCAATCAAAATTTGACAGATTTTCTCTATAGACGTGGGTTTTAATTTTTCGTGTGTTGAAATCTGAATTGTGAGAAAATAGTTGTCACCTCTAATCCATTCAATTGGGGCTTGTATGTATAATTCATTGTCTAGGTGATCTCTTACAGCATTTGACCCAAGATCGATTTAGCACACAGCTCTGTGAAAAGGGTTTATCACTGCGAGAGTTGACATGCAAAGCAAATTGCGCAGTCTCTACCTGCACTGACTTCCAGCAGCCTCCTCTTCTTCTGCTGTCTCTCCTGCTTTTCACGCTCTGCCTTCTCCTTTGCTGCCCGTGCTCTCGTCTGTTTCTCCTCCATCTCCCTCCGCCTGAAGTTCTCTTTTAGTGCTTGCTGTGGGGGAGACAAGAAAGAGAATGTGAGAAGAAAGACAGAAAGACAGAAAGAAAGAAAGAAAGAAAGAAAGAAAGAGAAAGAAAGAAACATGATGGACTGCTAAGTGGGGTTAATTACAATAGTGCAGAGTCTGTCAAAGAGGGAGGCAGCTGTCAAACCCTAATGAAATCTTTATCAGGCACCACTAAAGTCAGATAAGGCTTCTTAGGTACACTGGGGCTCAGGTCTAAAAAGAGAGAGAGAGAAGAGAAAAACACCCTTCATATCAAGGAGTTCAGAGACAAGAGATTCATGAGATTGAGGGAACAATGATCAAGGGATGACGAGAAGATGATCACAAACAATTATTTTCTGTTCTGTTTATTTTAATATACTCTTAGCAAATTTTTAATTTGATCTGTTTTCCATTTTTGTATTTTGATTACCTACAAATAGCTTCTGAAGCATTACCTTACTGTAGAGAGCAAAAACATTCCCATGGTTTTATAAGGTATATTCTAATATTGCTTTAACACTTATCACTTTAAACATTTGATATGTTTTCTAAGTCCTGTTGTGAATCAATCATTGCATTCTGTGTTAACTTTCATTTTTACATAGCACCCCCACTCTTTTGAAGTAGGGATGTAGATGGTTTGTTTTAGTGTAACACTCGAGTTATTAGAAGTACATTTATAGCCGTTTGTGCTTCTCCATAATTCGTCTTATAATTTTCTGTAAAAGCTGTGGTTGAGGCTTTGATCGCAGCAACAAACAGACTTTATCAATAACCTGATACAGTGCCATGGAAAAGTAAATATTTAATATTTAAATATTTCAACTGAAATACCAAAAGTTTTAGAAGATATTACTGCATTACAATGCAATAATAATGACAAATAATGGATTGGTTCTTTTATAGTGCTTTTCTAATCTACTTGAGCACAACATACCTCATTCACCCATTCATTCAAGTACTTTTTTCTACACCTAAGTGCTTTGTATCTAATCATCACTCTCCGATGAACGCATCGGAGAGCGACTCAGGATTCAGTATCCTGCCCAAGGATACTTTGGCATGCAGACTGGAGCAGCAAAGGATTGAACCACCAATTAGTTTCCAATTAGTTTCCAATTAGTATATGACCCTCTGTACCTACCGAGCAACAGCCACCCCATTTTTTTTGTTTCCAGTGTTGATTTAGTTTAATTTAAGCATTTCCATTTAAAAAAAACAAAAAAAACTTAAACTTCTTTTAAAAAACTTAAATCACTGCTACAACCATTATCACTTTGCAGATTACACCTATATCTAAACAAACTACACAACAAAAACAAGCTAATTAATTTGTGAGGATCTTTGAAATAGACACAATATCATCTATGTTGATGGATCACAAAAACATAGTACTAGTTTTAGTTTTTGGGTTGCGCAGTACTACTTGCGTATTCCTGCTCCTTAAGTAGTATATCCCTATGTCCTAAGAGAATTTTTGTGGAATTTGCAGGATCACATATTATTTGCTAGAGGCCTTTGAGCCTGAATAACATGTACAATACAGCTGTTTAAAATCAATATCTGGTCTTGGGCCATTGGGATGTCATTTAATGTTAGTGACATTTAAACAAACTGAAGTAGCCAACTTCCAAACTTGTGTCATTAATTTCAATGGAGAACCCTTCTATAAGAAGGATATCTAGTGTGCATCAACTACTGTGAAAACAGGATCTATAATCCCTGTTGTTAAACTTCTGCAATGGTGTCAATAGCTCAATAACTCCACAGCCGAGAAACAGACTGCATATGATTTAATAGAGTGCTAGCATGATTGCCATCCTGATCAATAGCCAGTCACTTAAAGTGAGGGAGTCCGGGCTTTCATCAAACACCCAAGGCCTGCCCCTCAACCCCCCTCTACTCGCGTTATTTACACAGCCCAGCTTGACTGGCAGGTCAGTGATAGAATAGTAATGTCAAACCAACATGAAAAGATGCACACAAAAACACACACACACACACACACACACACACACTCTCTCTACAAGAACTGTGTATTATGGGGAGAACTACAGTGGCACACTAAAGAGGGGTAATCGTTTATTGAAGCACAGTGACAGCCTCTTATCATGTCTACATACAAGTGACCATTGTTGGAAATTATATAGTCAACTTGAATTCAAAACAAGTTGAGTGTATTTGATTCAGCAGCAACAAGATCCTTGAAATATAGAGAAATGGCAGCTTCAATAAACACAGCGTAAAATATTAATAATAGGGATGTAACCATATACAGTATTCAAACTGTGGGAGGGTTTCATCACTGTTGTCAGTGTTTTTGATATTGCTAAATTAAGCCATATAAAACTATATAAAACACTACTGTGAAGGCATCCTATACAATAAACCAGCCTTTTCAGGACCTCATGACTTCATGACCTTAATCTTTCACTGGAGAAACTTGGCATTTATTTTTTCTTATTTCTAAAGTCATTGTAGTTGGTCATAACTTAGGAAAACATACAGCGGATAAAGGATTTAAGCCCACTCAATTTTTGCTTTAAAGTAGGAGGATGCAGTATTTGCATTGCAGCCTCTGTGGCTTAATGACACAATTTCGTACTGAGCTGAGCTCTAGGGGTGAAGGTGAGTTCCTCATATGAACATGAAGTGTTCGTCTTAATGTAAAACAGCAATTTTACTCTCCACAGTAACAGGCTACTCAATATAAGATTCACCTAAACTTTACTTTGTACCATTTTCACTCTTAGGATATTTAATCATAGTCGTAAAACAGTAATAAAAAAAAAAACTGTAACTGACACACCAAACAGCCTTTGGTGGGTGTGGGTGGGTGTGTGTGTGTGGGTGTGTGTGTGTGTGTGGGGGGGGGTCGTCTCTCTTTTTGGCATGAACTACTATGACTTTTGAATACCAGCCACTGCGAAACACTTGCGAGTGCTAGAGTGACCTGATCTAATGACAATAACCCGAAGCATACAATCCAGATAATGTTGGGACAGATCTTAGAATGGACCAGCCAAAACCAAAAACTAACCCATCAAATCTTACTTACCATTAATCATGTTATAATTAGTTTTTCAGTTTGCATGAGAATTTTTTTTTTTTCTGAATTACATATCAAAATATGATACATAGACAAACGTATTGGGCTATATCGCTTAATCTTTAAACTGTATCAAAATCAAGCACCTAGCTGGCTTTGAAAACATTTATGACACAATGGGTCTTCGAAACAGCTTACTGAATTCAAGCCTGGTACTAGGATGCCACCACTGCTACAAGTCAGAGATAGATAATCCACAATCAACTATAAGTGATATTGTTCCAACATGGAAAATGTTTAGGAAACGGAGCAACTAAGCCATGAAGTGGCGGACCTCGTAACATTACAAAGTGGGGTCCCATAGTGCATGAAAGTCGTCAGCGCTCTGTTGACTCAATATTAAAAGCAGAGTTTCACGAATTCTCTGTCATTAACATCAGCACAAAACCTGTGTGCCGGGAGCTTCGTGGCACGGGTTCCAATAGCTGAGCAGCTCCTGTAAGTGAAACGTGTATGTTGCCCAGTATTTTTGTCCACATGATGTATGTAACCTAGCTGAAAACAGACAATAACAAAAAAATCTGTTAAAATTGACAAATAATATTTTGGTTTTAAAGTAAAGGTAATCATTACTGATCAGTAAGCCCATCCTCTTTGCGTCATTATGAAATGATGTGAGAGATAAACTCAAGGTGACTACTCACGCCTCTGTCCAAGTCCAAGCTGAGACTTGGACACTCTTTTTAATAAACATTATACATGCCTGTTTCAAGTTCATAAAGCCATCCAAATACTCATTATAAAAACATTAAATATTTATTTATTAGCAGTTTACACTATTTTATGGAAATTTGCAATAACCATCCAAAAAATCTTCAAAGATGACTTAGTCAATTATCCAATAGCAAATATTATTCTGTTATTGCGTGTTACAATTAAAATAAGTCAAATTTATCAATTTATCATTTATTTGAACAAAACTGGAAGGGATGAGTTTCGCTCATATTTGTCTAAAGTCACCCACATAAGTACACAAGAGAATGTAAAAAAAACTTGAAAAGTACCACTCGACTGGCGTACAGGAGTTCAGGAGAAGAGAGTACTGAAGAATAAGAGAGGGTGAAATTGAATACCAAATGTCTGCAAAGCACTCAGAGCTTTCTTTATACAACTATTTTTAAATGAAACCAACTACTCATCGAAATGAACTTGATTTGATGGAATGACTGTCAGTTGCTTATGGCAACCAACAATTCACAAATGACTATATTCTTAATGGGCATCTAGTAAATTAAGGACAGACAGAATGAGGAAAAAGAAAAGAGAAGAAAAAGATTACCAACATGCAACACATTTTCAGCAGGGAAAAATTAAGCGATCCCATGTTACAAGTAGACAGCTATGATGGATGCCTAATGTGAACTAAACCCTCTCATGAAAAAGGCAATTTCACTTACTAAAACAGAAAGTAAATGTACTTGTGCTGAAGCAATCAAACAGAGATGTTACTGCTCAGAATCTAAATAACTCCATACAGTTTAGTCAGTTGTGAAATTAGTACCATTTACAGTCTCACAGATTGGACTGCCAATTCCTTTTAACATATATATTTGACACATATATTACACATTAAAACTAACTTCACGAATACAACTTGTAAAAATCTATATATAATTTCCAAAAGAAACTAGATGTAAATGGCAGTTCAACAACAGTAAGAGCCAAAAATAAGGCCGATCATCATCACATGCTACTATTGAACCTAAGGTCAGTGGATCAGCATTATTCTTTATTTCTCATTTCATTATGAAAAGTGTTTGGTGATTTCAATAATATTATTATGGGGGTCCAGTAAAAAAATGTGTAGATGCCTAAGAACATCTTAATTAAAACAACAACAATTCAGGATGATAGGTCAATAATGGGTCAATACTGTGAGTGGGTCTGTTATTAAAAAAAAAAAGGACCGCTTTAAATTTTACAAACAAAACCACTAAGGATTATTACACCAAAACATCCTTATTAAAGCAAAAATTGTTATGATTACAGCCAGCATGAAGAAGCCATGCTGTCTTCCTAAATCATAGAAGCAATTAGGAAAATAAGAATTAAAATGCCAGTGGGGACATCAACTGAATAGAATAAAATGTTAACTTTAAGCACAAATAAGGCAGTTTTTGTTTTTAAATGTGAATTTAAAAACAAATGACAACAGCTGAAACGTACTAATGTAATATGAACTGAAGGAACACTAATTTTAAGAGATCTTTTGACCAAAAAAACCCCCAACATTTTTACTGTAATGCTGAGAGACCGAGTGATGTAGCGGTAGAAAGAGAGCGAGCGAGAGAAAAACCAGCTCTCTGCTGCTCTCCTTCATCACTGCAGGTCTGCTTCGCCCTCCTTCTCTCCTGGATGTCCGCCATTAGACACGCTCAATTGGATTCCTGTCAAATGTGCGGCCTCGCCCTGTGTCTCCTTCTTACGGGTGACTGAACATGCTGCATGTGCGTGCACAATTGTGTGTGCACGTCTTTGTGTGTGAAATAAGTAAGCAGCTTTTCCTATTAAAAAAAAATGCCAATGCAGAATGACATATGCACACAAACAAACATGCACACACATTCTGCCAGAAAGATACACACAGTTCAAGGCTCAGCTTGCCCCAGGCAGTGGTCCAGAGACAGCACACACCTATTAGCATGGGCCTCAGAACAGAAGGGTAAATGCTGACACAGATTTGACCGAGAGGTTACGATGCTGAGATTTACTGTATGCCTACGTTCATTGACCTAGCCTTGGCTTTTCCCAAGATGTGTCTCTGTGATGTGACCGTTTCAACAAAATGCTGAGAGTGTAAGCTGCTTACGCCCTGACCTATCACAGGGGAATAAATAGCTATCTTGGGAGTTTTGACCATATAATGCTAGTCTTTATAACACTTGGCTTGTTCACCTTTCACTAGCAGAGTCATTAACTGTTATGTTTGGTCAGAACATAAAAGCTACTGCAAAACCGTAGGCCTGAAATAAAAGGGATTTCTGCTACAATATGACACCAATACGAAGTGTGCAGAATGTTTTTACATACATACATACATACATACATACATACATATATATATATATATATATATATATATATATATATATATATATATATATACACACACATACATACACACACACACACACATATATACTTTTTCTATTACTTGGCAATAATTAATACACAGAATATATCTACATCATTTACCCTCAGTTCTGGCAGCTCTAGCTATTTAAACGAGACAAGGAAAACAGTACAGGTAAGTCCTGGAATCAACAGCATCATTAAGATAATAATAACAGCAGCCATATGAGCACCTGGGAAAATATTTGGGCTGTTTCTTGGTGTCGAAGGGCCTTTCACATGCAACACAACAATGGCACTCCTGTACTCCGAAACCCATTATTATCTATGGCGAGCACTCGTATGGGTCATGGTCAACTGCAGCGAGGTCTAACATACATTTATATGACCCACAGAAATGCAGAATGACAGGCAGCAGGTCAAAAAAAATGACATAGTACAGGCAGAACAGAATGACCAGAGCAACACAAATTTTGGGTCATTCGCACAACCTGCAGTCAGTTCAGCACATGCCGCTTTCAAAGTGAAAGGGCCTTAAAAAACGATGCATTGCTCTGGTGCTGTTATTTCAGTTACCACACACACACACACACACACACACACACACACACACACACACACACACACACACACACCCTTCATTCCAAAGAATTATTATTAAGAAGGCAACCACATTTGCACTGCAGGTGAAGCTTCATTAAAATGTTTGCCAGTTCTGAGCCAGGAAGGATACTGTTAAAAGCCCCACAACCACTCGGACTGAAAAGAGCATAAATGGCGAAACTGTGGACTAAAAGAAGAGAAGAAGAAAAACTAAGGCATAAGTAATCACTGTGCGGGGGGGGGGGGGGGGCAAAAAGGCATGAAATCCATTTGTGTGTGTGGTAAATGTTAAGTTAGGGGCAGGGCAATAACTTTAGTAGGCTAATTAGCTACTATTATCTGTCGCGCCCAGTGGCTTGTGCCACTAATCCTGCTGATTAAACACAGTGGGTCTCTGTAGCTCCAGAGCTCACAGTATCACCAGACTGATAAGGCCACGGAGCTCAGGGATGACATAAATGTCCGGGTGGGACTGGACTACACAGGACTGGCACTGTTCTGCTTTATATTTTACCCCAGAACACAAAAAAAAGTAGTTCTCTTTTAAAACAGCCAATGATTTTTTTTAAAAAAGCAAATGTTTTAAACAGTTACCAAATAACCCTATTTTTTGAGGTTTTCTTTTCACCCTGAAACCCAACAAAAAACTCAAGCAAACCTTTTACTTGTCTTGTTTTTTTTTGGTAAAAGCAATCTTGACCACAAATAGAAAAGCAGACGACTGAAATAAGCTATCACGGCTTTGGGCTTTCACTTCATTGATGCTGGACAGCTACCGAATGCAGTATAGTAAGTAGCTTGATGGTGCTTGCTTCCATCCATTATTGTTATAAATTCAGGAGTAGTGAGGCAGTATTAGTAATATTGTCCTTTTTTTTTTAAAGTAGATTAAAAAGACAAAATGTAAATGCACCTATAAATGAAAAAAGCCTACTCTTGAATAGCATTAGGAAACACCAGCTGACATGAAGGAGCACTGCAGTCTTTCTTAATGTATCACTGTGCCAAATGTTAACGCCCCCCTTCCCCCCTCCCCAAAGGGGGGGGGAATTAACAAGTTTTAGATAAGCATCTTAATATGTGATTAAGGCTGATTCATTCATTTTACATTAAAACATAAACAACTCCCTGCAGTACAAATGTTCTGCTAATCCCTATGTAGACTTGCAAATCAGAAATACAGCACACACAAGTTTAATGATTTTTTTTTTTTTTTTGTAAAAAACACAATTTTTTTTTTAACACCACACAAGATATTCTGAAAAACCTTTCATGGTTCTCTCAAGGGGCACTCGTACTCACAGCGAACATTGAACGGAAGTTGCTGAGATCAGTGAACAGTTCCTCCACAGAGGTCTTCTTAGGATCAATGGCAAAGTACTCCAGCAGGTTCTGATACAGCGTCTCCATGTTGCTGTGCATGATCACAAGCTTGCCGTACTGCTCCCGTGCAACTTTGCTGAAGCTGTGAGGGTTGTGGTCAAGGTCAATGTTACATCCATTTCACAAGTATTTATTACAGGCTGGTGGGAGCACTCCCTAACTTGACAGCAGAAATGAGAGCATTCACTCTTCTTGTTGCAAGGAACCGAAGCTGAAAATAAATTGCCGATAAACTGTAATGTTGGCGTTAAGTGCTCTGATGCTGTCTGTCAGGTCAAAGTGTGCTCACACCCCTGCAACTATTACCATCAGTTGGATAATGGCAATTCTGTTAGTGTATCTGACATGCATAATATTAAATGCAAACACAAACCAAGAAAAAGTGAATGTAGTCTACTCTGAAAATGATTAAACCAATATTCACATCATTGCTACCTTGGGCGTTTTACACTACTCATTTTTTTTGCTGCACTTTAAGTTCATATTACTTTAACCCTGCCTACCACTGTTTTTTGGAAGCCTAACTAATGAGATTATTGCTTACTAAAAAAGTTTCCAAGTTAGTGTAAACACAGTTAAATAGATGTGTTTGCATTTAACTGTGCTCTCGGCTCTGGCTCTGTTCCAAATGCCGTAGCAAGCACAGTCTTAGTCTGCTTATAATTTTTAGGCAACGAGTCTCCAAGTATTTTAAAGTGCAAAGAGTGCAGGAGTTGGTCTTTACATAAAATAATTATGTCTTCAACAGACTGACCTAGCAAATATTGCAAATACAAAACTGATGTGAATGTAAGACGAAAGCGCATTTGCAAGGTCTTCCCAGCTGAAGCACAGGACAGCGTTATGTTTGCATGGATGAGGACAAATAGGTAATGGTTGTGTCAACATGTGCTGGAGAGGTGTCAGCGCAGACGGGAGAAAGTGAGAACACTAAAACACATCAAGCAAACCACCAGGGTATACAGTACTGTCTTACTCACTCTCTCTTTCTCTCTCACACATGCACGCACACACACACACACACATAAAATTCACTCCGTGTAGAAATGTAGTAACGATGAATTGGCTATTCAAAATATATTTGTGACAGTTTTCTGTTAACATATTACATAAATCATAACCCTATCTGAATTTGTACATGATGACCTTGTTAAGTGAAATTCAAAGCTTTTGCTGTATGAGAAAATAAGATCTGAGATGCATAGAATCAGTTTGAATATCTCTTTTCAACTGTATGAATAATTTTATTTAAAAAAGGAGAAAAGATGTGACCCTAAACATCAGTCCTGCTAATGGCTACAACACTGTTGTCTCAGAAGCAACAGTGTGTGTGTGTGTGTGTGTGTGTGTGCGCGCTATCACACAAGTGCATGGACAGCCTCTCTGGCTCCTATTGTGCCCCTTCATTATAGCTCAATTGATGGACCTATTTGAGGCTTGGCCTCAGTTGAATCTGGCTGGGGATGGGACTACCTATTCACAGCTGGGTAAATGCTGTTCAATAGGCACTCCTCCCAGATTGACTTGTCAGTAATATCTTTCCAAGCCAGGGGCTGGGGAAAGAGGCATGAGGAAAGTCTGAGCAGCTGACGGAAAGCAGGAGAAAAAAGAAAAAAAAATAGCTGAGAGCCGTGGTTGATCAGTATCGTGGGGTGTGAAATATCTCTGCTCGTCTTGTTCCCACTCTCCTGACTTCTTCCCTATTCCAGAGAATGCAATGGTCCACTGCAGCTCATTCTCAGAGGCACCCACCTCTCCCCATCCCATCACATTTCATTCTCTCCTCCTTCATTTGATCATTCTCCTTCTGTTTCTCTCATTTTCTAATCTACCACCTTTACAAGCTGAGCTCAGATTCAGAAGTGTAACACTAGACCAATCACACAGTAAATGTATACTCAAATGGCGCATAAAGTGAAAATGGGATTTTCAGTGTCATCAGTGTGACATCCCAAGCATCTCATGTTTAGCAGGTTATCGGAGAATCTGCTGATCTGCAATGCTAACATGACAATCATTTTTCAAGAGGGATCTTTAGGAGAAACAATAAAATGTCAAAGAATAAATGAGGAAATACATTGGCTTTTGACAAAGTATTTTTAGAAGTTTTATCTCCTGTACGGGAAATTTACTGTAATCAGTTTTACTTAATTTGAGATGCAAGCTGGAAAGATGAATTTAATTAAAAGGCTTGATGATAGGATTGCTTACTAATGTTGGTTAAAACTTTAAGGTAAATTAGTTTCTGAATCAGAAGGAAAATAGCTGTGGAGGTTTGCGCACTTCTTGTTTTATTTTGATGTTTATTTAAAAGATATTTGACAAGAAAAAAAATGCAGCAATAATATCCAACAATGGAAAAAATACACGGTAAAATGTAAAAACCAGAATCCAAATCTCATGAACCCCATTTTAAATTCACAATAGAACATAGAAGGCTTGTGAAATTTTGGAATTGGAGCTGTATTTCGGACACTGTTTTAAAAATGAACCAGAATACTTTAATAACGCTGACAGCGAGTCAAAATCACATCTTGTGATGCTCAGCGTTCATTTCCAGGCAGAAGATAACTTTTTTGTTAGCATACTGAGAGCATCTTAGCAAAGGTTTAAACAAATTGAATGCCTATCTAGTTTGATTAACTTGGTGTCTGGTGTGAAAATGTGACCCCAGACATCCCATCAACAACCTGTTTGATTCATCTACATTACACTTTACCTCCAGTTTTTTCTATTGTTACCAACAGAGTTGATAGTTTTCATAGCTTTTAATCAGTGCCAAGACATGAGCAAGACATCAGGCATTGAAAAGAAAAGTACACGGCGCTGTCAAACCCATTCTCAGTGAACCTTACTGTGCCTCACTCAAGCTCTTTGCTAACTACTACAGCACAAGTCATCAGTGCCCCAACCCCTAGGCTATTGATCAAAACTACATGAAGGAGGCTGTGTGCAGGGTGTATTATTGAACACATACTTACTCACCTGGCCTGAGACATATCTGTCAACCTGATCCTCTAGAACTACCTCAGAAGACAATGAATAATTTACTCTGCTGTCAAACAAATATAGACAGATGTCAGCAATGGACTTAAATTTCCCACATGGGCAGAGGAACAGTAAAAGAAATTACGTATTTGTAGCTTCATAAACTTGAGTGAGTGACACTAAAACAAAAGACAGAAAGTCAAACGCAACATAATTCACATTCTTCAGCACTTCTCTTGATTTTGAAGTTGGCCTCATACTAAAGTACACTTCAGAAACAGCTAAGAAGGGTACTGGTACAAAACTTGACTGCAGAAAGCGATGCAACTCATCACTTGTGCACATCACTGGAAACCAAGAAAGGGAGAGTGGGAGGGCCGCATATTCTTTTCCCCCTTTTTGCTTAAAAGCATGTTATTACCTCCTCTTCTTATTCTTTTGGCTGCTCCCTTCAGGGGTTGTCACAGAGGATCATCTGCCTCCATCTCTCCCTATCCCTTGCATCTTGTGTGATCCCTAAATACTTGTTGTATAAAGAACAAATTTACTGCATGACCAATGCATTTCGGCTTGTGGTCTTTTATCAGGGTCATCATAAAACATACGACAGACATTTTAAATAGGATAGGTGCATAGCCAGTGAAGGGAAATCTTACCTCTGCAGCTTACCAATACATTTTGGACAATTTCATGTTCCCAACTTTGTGGGAACAGTTTGGAGAAGGCCCTGTTCCAGCATGACTGTGCCCCACTGCACAAAGCAAAGTCCATAAAGCTGTGGTCAGATAAGTTTAGTGTGGAAAAACTTGACTGATCTCCACAGAGCCCTGACCCTAACCCCATCAAACACCTTTGGGATAAACTAGAATGTTAAACATCAGTGTCTAACCTCACCAATGCACTTCTGGATGACCTGGCAATAAGTCCCACAGACACAAAATCTTATAGAAAGCCTTCCCAGAAGGATGCAAAATAACTCCATATTAATGTCTATGGATTTAGAATAGTCTATCAAAAAACTGCTGTAGGTGTAATGTGTAGGGGGCCCAATACTTCTGTCCATATAGTGTCCACATCTGATAACTGACTTTAAAGTGCATGATTATAGACTCAGCCCATCCTTGTTGGTGCCTCATTGGCAGATGTGTATGCAGATGCACAGAGTATCAATAAATAGCTCTAACTTCAGATCTTGTCCTCTTCTTTCTACACCCTGGAAGTAGGTGAAGTTGTGCCTATAACCTCTACTGTGTTTAACAGAGGTGACAGCATTCGATAAGGTGACAGCTGGGATAGGCTCCAGCTCCCCCGGCGACCCTGAACAGGATAAGCGGAAGAGAATGGATGGATGGAGTATTTAATTTGGTAAAAGGTAAAAAGAAATATAAAGATCTGAGAGTTCTTTCACTATTATTCCAGAAGTTCAGTTTAACTTGTTAAGGTAATAAACCCAAAACCTGTTCTTTTACCAGAGTAGTGATTACTGTAAAGAGATAAAAATCCACATTGAGTGGTATTCTTCTGGCTTTGTAAAGTGCTCATTACTGTATGATGGCCCAAAGAGATGAGCCTATGCATACACGTGTAAAGGATATAGCCATTTTGCTGAGAAACATGTCATTGGGGTCATCGGAGGAGGAGAAAGTCTCCAGGTCTCTCTCCAGCTGCAGCAGCTGCCTCTCCATCTGCCTGAGGCTCTTTTCCAGATTCTCTGCAGACACTGACACACACCCACATATTTTCAGACACACATGCATACATTCATAAAAGCACACGCAAATACACCCACATGGCAAGGAAATGTGAACAAAAAAAGAGGTGAGTACAACTCAATTAAAGGTACAATCAAATGCATTATTATTTTCAAACTTGTGAAGAATCAGAGAAAAACACCATACAATAACAAAGTAAGAGAAAATAAAAGAAGCCAACTCAATTGCAAAGCGCACTGTGCCCAAAACACCGTGGGAATAAACAATGACAAAATACAAGCATCAAGTGAAAGTATGTTTAATACATAGATGTTCATTATTCTGTTTTCCTCATGCTCATGTGTATGCAGTAAACAACCTAATATTAAAATACAATACCCTCACTGTCACACAAACTGTGGTGAAAGCAAATGATTGCTCTGTTGATACTCGGTGTTGTGATTCTTGATGATGAAATACTCAATCAGCCATCATCGTGCCTTGCGGGTGCTGTACTGTTTGTGTCTAAATGACTGAGAAGCCACGTTACAGTGCAAATATGGAACCCTATTTCCCAAAATTTTGTTCTTACACATTTAAGGAAACTACAAACCTACTCCAATTACTAAGACAACAGAAAGTGTTGAAGGTGCTCCAGCTCAGAGAGGATTTGCAATGCACAACAAGGAAAACTACTGAAATGACCGTGGGCCACAGGAGAAGACTGTCACAATGGCAACCTGGCCAGTGAGCTGACCATTAGGTAAATACAAGGATATAAAGGGCCTGGAGCTAGATGCTGCACTTTCAAAATAAGAGCAGGATTAGGTTAGAGAGATAAAAAAATTTTAAAGTACAAATCCTAAAATCAGTTGCCAAATGTACTTAAATGGCATTTAATATACATGGGTATCCCACCCAAGTGAAGTCTGGGAAAACATAGTAATCCTAAGCCAACGTAAAAGTAAAAATCTCTCTGATCTTAAGGGGGCTCCATAGTTTCATATTTGTGGCTGCACCTTAATCCACAGAGCATGGGTACCTTGCACATGTGTGAAGGTAACCTTTTACTTTATTTTGCACCTTTTAAAAACAGAGTCTAGTTTTTAAAAAGGTGACAAGCAGGCACAAACTGAATACCCAGTGGTGAAAGAAGTCCTCGCATATTAAAGGAAACCAATGCCAAAAAAACATTCAGCATGCATTATAACAGCAAGACTCTGTAGTTAAAAACTCCAGGCACCAGCCTGGCCTGTTTACAGTCCAAAAGTGTCACCCACTGAAAACATTTGGCACATTACGAAACAAAAAAAGCACAACAATGGATTATCTAACTGTTAAAACCACAGCAGCTGGCCTCCAAGATATTGCGATATCTCAGCCCTATCTCTTTGTACTGTTCACAATTAAATACATGGTTTAAAATGTGCAAAACACTGTTCCGTTGCCAGCATTTTTGCAAACAACATTTACTCAGTGTACATGTGACTTCTGTGTAATACAAACAGAGCAACAGACACTGCAGCACTGCAACCTGAATGCATGAAGCTAGTTGACTGAGTTCAAATCTTTCGATTCCATTAATCCTTGGACTTTGGTCTTAACAACAGGTGCACGGATCACGCAGGCTGAAAAGCAGGGGAACACTTAGCCTAACTTTCTGCTAAGTTGGTCATGGCTGACACTTTAAGCTAGTGACTGAATGTAGCATATGGCTTAAATTACCCCGATTAGACCCTACTTGACAAAAAAGCATAAGCTGCTTAATTTTAAGTAGTTTCAAATTTCCCTTGATCCTAAGACATGCTTTATGAAAAGAAAAAAAGAGAAAGAACTTCAATGTAGTTAAGCTTTGCTCTGACTTTAGAGCATAAACCCATTCACTGATGGGAACATACCATCTCAGATACACACACGTCCTCTCAGACATCTTGACTCCTAATATTTTAAAAACTTTGCACTATCTGAAGTTGTGCAATTTCTCTTTTAATTTGAAGTTTAAAGGAGTATATGAGTGAGCATGTGAATGTACACACTCGTGAAATGTAAAAATCACAAGCTTATGCACTCTGCATGCTGGGAGGAAAAGGCAGGCAGCTGCTGTCACTCATGATTGAGAAAGAAGACTGAGTGCACTACAGTAACACCACGGCCTAGGGGGGGGGACATATAACACTTACTACAACTAATGCTGCATCTGTACCTGCATCAGTTCCTTCTATTCATTGCATGTTTTACATTGTCTTTAATGTATTTTCACTTTCAGTTTCTGTCTTACTTTTCTTTCTTCCTTCTTTTGTCTCTTCCTTGTATGATGACAATGATACTTACAGTCAGTCAAGGGGTTTAAAATTGCACACCTTTAAAATTCTTGTTCCAAAAGTGCATTGTGATTAATAATATCTCAATGACAGCAGGGTTCACAAAGCAACTGCTCTGCAATGACTGGCTGTGAGACTTTTTTTACCCCTTACTGAAAAGGCAAAGGAGTGCATGCTGTTCAGCTCCAATTTCAGAATGTAAGAAAAATCTTTTTTTTTTAAAGGCAAAGCGTACTTTTAAAAAAAATCCTCCTCTTTTAATGGACAATAAAAAAAATAGCTGTTGGGAAAGGACACGTATGAAAAACATACTGTTAGGCATCCACCTTTTTCCCCACCATTCTAAAACAACTGTGTCAACTGTATATAAATCATGGACGAATTGTGACTAATATACGCTCAGGATCCACTTTGTTAGATACAGGCTTGCCAAAAAAAAAATAAAAGAATCAATTTAGATATTCATCAATACTAAAATTTACTATCAGATTAGAAACTCATTTGCAACAGCACCGATACAACTGTGCTGTCTTAGCTGTCTCCAGCTGACACAAATTCACACAGTATCCTGCAGACAGGCACACAGCACTGGACACTTCACAGGAATTTTGAAAGGTCAGTAAGACTGCCCCTTCAAAGACATTAAAGTATTTAGCAGTTATCATAAATGTTAACCTGGTGGCGCACACCTTAGCTGTTTAACTATCAGCAACTACCAAATAGCCACTTTAGCTGTCTGTCAAATTATCATTAAGTTAGCAGCTAATGGCTCTGGCTAGTATTAAACCCATAAAGTGAATGTTGGAGCTAGGCAGCAAATGTTATCAGTGCTGCCCATCTATAATGCTAATAGACAGTATCAATTTAACAGGATAAAATAATTAATTGTGTCTAAAAAGTGTTACGTTTCTCTTAAAGTCCTAGACTGAAGCTGAAAAAAATCTAACAGCAACAGTCTACCTTTGACCACCAACTTAATATCTAATATCTAATTGACCAATCACATGTCACCAACTGATGCATTTAGGCATTAGACATGATCAAGACGACGTGCTGAAGTTCAAGCTGAGCATCAGAATGAGGAAGAGAGGTGATTCAAGTGACTTTGAATGTGGTATCGTTGTTGGTCTGAGAAACTGCTGATCTGCTGGGAATTTCCCACACAACCATCTCTAGGGTTTACAGAGAATGGTCCAAAAAGAGAGAAAATATCCAGTGAGCGGCAGTTCCCTCACTGAAAATGCCTTGTTGATGCCAGAGGTCAGAGAAGAATGGCCAAATTGCTTTAAGCTGATAGCAAGGCAACAGTAACTCAAATAATCACTCATTACATTGGAAATAAACAGAAGAGCATGTCTGAACGCACGCCACATCAAAACACGAAGCAGGTGAGCTACAGCAGCAGACGACCACATTGGGTGCCACTCCTGCCAGCTAAGAACAGGAAACTGAGGCTACAATTCACATGGGTTCATCAAAATTGGACAAGAGAAGATTGGAAAAAAAGTTGCCTGGTCTGCTGCAACATTCAGATAGTAGGACCAGAATTTACCGTAAACAACCTGAAAACATTTATCCATCCTGTCTTGTATCAATGGCTCAGACTGCTGGTGGTGATGCAATGGTGTGGGGGATATTTCTTGGCGTCCACAGTCATAAGATCTCAAGCCAATAGATCAACGCTGGAATGTGGTGCAGTGGCAGATTCACATCATGGATGTGTAGCCAGCAAAACTGCAGCAACTGTGTGATGCTATCATGTCAATATGGACTTTGTTCGATCTAAGTCATGAAGAATTAAGACAGTTCTGAACACAAAAGTGAATCCAATCTAGTATTAGCAAGGTGTACCTAAAAAAAGTGGTCAGTCAGGGCACGTGGAATCAGATGTATATATAGCAACTTTTCCTGATAATAACTGAAAGGTTTGGTTAATATGAGTCAGTAAATTATACGCGAATTAAACTTGTTAGGTGGGAGAAAACAAACAACATTAAATTACAAAAAAATCTATAAGTCATCCGTACACTCGATATGATTAGTATGGGTATCTAAAACTATCCAAAAAAAAAAGTTGAATAAACAATTAGAATCTAACTCCTCACCTGTGGTATTATTTTCATTTGAATCATTTTCTCCTGAAAACTGTGCATTACCAGGCAACCAAAATCATCTGAAGAAGGTGTGGGCAGCATTCACAGTAGACGAGGAAAGAGGCCAGACAGGCAGTCTGTTAATAGAAATGATTAAAGCCCTGTGATGATGCAGTAACTGAGAAAGGAGCAAGGGAGGGCAAGACAAAAGCAAAACACAGAGGGATCTCATCTTTTCTTAGCTTTGCAATCTGCAGGCTTTTGTGAAGAAGCAACCTCACACAAAAAGAAATCTAAGGACTATATATTATTTATCATACAAGAGAGAAACAGAATCTAACACATAATTAGCTCCATATACTTTGGACACTGACAAGATCCCGGCTATGAATATGTTCTGATACAGACTCTAAATAACAGAAACACTAAAATAGTGACCTGCATGGGCACACGGTCAACAAAGGCAACTTTGGATAATACTAAGAGAAGGATTAATACTGCCAACTACCTGCTAGCCAACAGTAGAAATACTAAATAGAGCTAACTAGTGTAGCAACCTAACTTTTCTGAGCGAAGGTGCTCTTAACAAGGTGAAGAACTAGGAGATGACAGTGATGATGGACATATATACAGTATGTGCAAGTAAGGCTTCACATAGGTCACCACAGGTCATCTGCCTTAATACATCAATAAAGGTGTCATCATTCCAGCCTTGCAGGGTCAAGATAAGACTATGCATGCCTCGCAGACTGAGGATACAGTATGCTTCAGGAGAAAATCTGCCTTTTACTGTTTAGGAGTGTGACCACAGCAGCTTGGATGCTTTGCTTAAGAAAGCGTACAGAAATGTGTTTCAAACTAGATGATACCCAAGTCTACCATACGCAACTCGAGAATTAGGTAATAACTGCTCAGTGGTTCACCGACAGAGTGGGAGATAAAACATTCAAGTGTGTTTCTTTTCTCTCTTGGACCACTTTGCACTTGATTTCTTCTTCTGTCCATTTAAGTGAGTGATTTTTATGAGCAGTGGGGCCTGAATGCCTCTTTGGTTCAGAGGAGTTGTAGACAGACACAGGATATTTTAGAAGAAGAAGAATTGGATTATTTGCAGAGGTCAAAATCCATTGACATCCTTTTATTAGCCTGATCACCTGCTGTGCTATAATTAGACAGAGTAGAGCATGCAATCGTGAACACTCACAAACAGCCCCAGCTCAAAGACATTCACTGTATAGCCACCTTTGATATAATGAATATTAAGAGACAGATAAAACACAGATCTGCATTCTGAGGCAAAAATCTGACAACTGGAAATTCTGGTGAATCTCAAAACATACAGAAACTACAGAATAACATTAAAACAGAGCAGGACTAACAGTGAATTGACTGTCCTCATTTTAACCCGAGGCTCACTGGTGAGACTGCATGCAACAAAACAAAGCTTGAACAGCATTTTGGAGAGCCATCTCAATCTAGCTGAATCGTCATGTTACTGATTAATGACTCCCAAGGGCCACAACAGGACAGCTATTCCAGCTTTAATACCTCTGCATGCATAGTTATACTAATGCAGGCAGGCCTGTTTAGCAGTATGTGTAGTAAACAGCATTTCTGCCGCTGACAGGCGGTATTTGAAGCTACAAGCTGAAGTAGACTGGTTGAGCACATTAATATGTCTCCATATTTGTCTGCTTTCAACTTCAAACTCAGCACCGAGTACCACTCAACAAACCGCCCTAACTGCTCAAATGGGCTGCTGTCTATTACAAGTCTGTGTCTGTTTGTGTGTCTGTGTGTTGGGCAAAAGAAGCTGAAACAAAGAGAGACAAGGAACAAAACTCAAAGACCAAAAACCTGACCAAACAACAATCAGGGACAGATAGACGGATATTGACAGACAGATAAAGAGATACATGTAAACTGACAGAGTGAAGCAGCACAGAGGGAGTGCTTTTCACTATCAGGGAAAAAAAAAAAAATGATTATAGGTCTAAAAAGAAGAGAAAGGGCCAAAATGAGAAGACAGACAGAAAGGATCCCTGAACTAAAGTACAGGACTGGCAACAAGGGTTCTCTTACAGTCTAAGGATAGCACCATTTACAACAGAAGAACATATCATTACTGCTACCTCTACTCAATCTTGTTTTCATGCTCAAGTAAGCTCTCTGGCTAGTGTATATAAATGCAATGCAGCCTTTTAGCTAAAATGCCTATCAAATAGTTGTCAGATCTGACGAAAAGGAAGCCACTCACCAGCACGGCTTACAAAGAAATGGGGTCTGTGTGTCTGGACATGATATGTGAAGAGATAAGACAGTATATACATATTTCCTAATCTTATAAAATCATAAAGAAAGACAGTAATGCAAAAAGTACACTACATCTTTATAGATGCAAATAACCTCAGCTTGAAGCCAGTGAAGTGAGGACGTAGAGAAAACCTGCAGAAAGATCCAAGGATTGTGCTTTCCCTTGATCTCACCATTGTACTTATGCATCTTTGCCATTGATTGTGGACATACAGCACAGTTGGGGAAAACTAAAACACTCGGCAGTAGCATTGTTATCTACAGATTATCAAAGCACCAAAACAAGAAATTTAAAAAAAACAAAACAACTTAGTAATCCTTACGAAGAGGAGAGTCCAAACAAAAAAGTCACACATTTCATTTCATGCTCCTATGTTTTCTCCTCCTCACACCTTCCTACACTCCCTCCTACTGAGAATGGAGCAGTGGGTAAAATCTTCTTTAGAGCAGGAGGAAGCATGCTGTGAGTGCGCGACCTCACACACACAAAGTGCACATAGACAGAAGCTAACTGCTTCTTCCTGTGAATTGCCTATAGCAATATGAACAAAGAGCATGTCTTAGTTTGCTCTGACCACTGAGCCCACCCCTGCTTGGCTGTGACCTTTGCCATACTATAGGTACATTGGCCACTCAAAGTACGCTTTAAGTACCTGTGTGCAGCCATGTGTGCATGCACACCTGTGCAAAACAGCCAATTTGTGTTCAAATCAACAGAGAGACTTAAAATCTGTTCATACAGACTACTGTTCTTCATCTCAGTAGCAGACATGACCTAAAAAAAAACCTGTAACCTGAAGATGCGTTACAGAAGAATATTAATGTTCGTATCAAAAAGCAGCGAACATGAGATGACTGTGGTACAGATCAAATACTAAAATGATAAAATACAGTGTATGTTTACAGAATCAACAAGAATCCAATTCCCAGAGAGCAACAGAAGTAGAAAGCTAAGAGTAAAGCTCAAAGTAAAACAAAGGAATGCATATGGATGCTCCACTTCTGTCATAGGTAACAATGTTACACAGGTGCAGAACTTCCTTCTTATGCACGAAGCTTTCACTGCTGCTCAGATACATCAGAAACAGGGAAATAAATCAATTCTAATGTCTTTTGATATTACTAAAACATAATTTACTGTAATGAAATGTAAACAGCGCTTGGCAAACACGTGTTGCACATTTATAACCACAATGTCGCCTGATAAAATCAACATGGACAGAAGTCAAAGACAAGAGCTGTGCAATAGCTCTGTTTTTCTCTTTACTCGAGTAACAATCACTCGGAGGATGTTCGACAATATAGAATGTCTTTCTTATTTTTTCTTTTGTCTCAGTGGGCATCCTCCTTCTGGCTAACAAACCACAAAAACAACATTGCACATGGGCAAACATCTTATTGACGGGTAGACTGCTGCTCGCTGTCACTCACTGAATGGAGCCAGACCAGGAAGACTCTGTATTGCGGTGAGAGAGCAACACCTGCATTTGCAGTAGTACTGTTCATAGATTTGGTAAGCTCTTTTAATAGTCTTTAAGTCATTTAATCCAGAGAGAAAAGTCTCTAAGTTGGAGACCATGATGTGAACAGAAGCATAACTGAGGTGAAGATGGTACATTTCACATTAGCAAGACAAAAGCTGAAAACGGAAACCCCATATCACATTATCTCCTAATGAGGTTCAGCGCTCCTATCATTTACTATTATCTAGATCATCAGGATTATATCAAGTGATGATCACCACCAAATATTAGGCCTTCCAAATTTCTAAAAATATTATTCGGTCTTCACATTTAAGTGTTTAGATGCATAAGCAACAAGAGAAACAGATTATAACATAAATGGCTTTTTCTCATTTAAATTACAAAACAGAAAAGTTAAAAACAACAAAGTTTATAACAACTCTTATTAGATTATATACCACAACTGTATAGTAACAGTGCATGCATGTAGGTACTAATGAATATTACCTCTGCTAGCTCGATCCACGTGCTCTAGGTCGTCAACAAACTTGATCACGTCCGAAAATTCATCCTCACACACTTGTGCCAGGAAGTGAAGTAATGTGGTCTTTTGGTCCGCTGACTTGGTGTCCTTCAGCTGTTGTGAGAGACAGTCCATAAAATAGAAGCATTTGCACCACTTATTTAGTTGCGATACACATTTAAGACAAGATCACGTAAAAAAAATAAAAATAAATAAAAACTGAAAAAATAAAAAGCATAGACAGGGCAATAAAAATGCCTTTACTGGTGAAAAAGTGATATTTTGCACCAAGTGGTAGCTCAGTTTCCATTATTTCAGATGTCACAGATTAGTTCTGACCTCATTAGGAATATTCTGAATCACAGTGTTTTATTGCTAAATAAGTTGTTTTATGTATGAATTTGTTGAATCAATCTTATTTTAACCATGTTTTAAAGCCAAAAATAATGTCACCATGTTTCTATAATATACCATATACTCGTTGTATAAAAGGTTCCAGTATTTTAAAAGTTGAACTGAGTGACAACAGTTGTGCATCTCACCACACTGCATTTAAAACATGATCATCAGTCACTGCACAGCCTCCTTTTTCCTCCTTATAGATGAAACGTGTTTGACTTGCCAATTAATAAATATTAAGAAGTATACCGTGCTGGTATTCCGTGTGTTTTCATATTTTATCTGGACTGAGCACCATATACATGTTTAGGATTCAGAGTTGAGCACACTGCTCCTTTGCACCACATTTTGCAGTTTCGACACAACAGAAGAGCATGCACTGTGGATACACACATGCAGTTTGTCAGAACAGGGCTTCCAGGGAGCAACCAAACCTCTGCGAGAGTGCTAAAAGCGATGCAGCCCTTTATAAAGGGCCAACCTTTAAAAGGTATAGCAAACAAATTTAAACCAGCTGTGGTTTTTGCTTGTTATGGGCAAAGACACATAAGCCCATAGAATCTGGGCTTCTGGTATGTAAACAGCATCCTCTTGCCTTGGTTTCACAGGATATTCATTGCAATGGCAGGAGCAATGAAGCCATGCATGAAAAAAGGAAGAATCTGTGCAGTATTTGGACAGACTGCCTGTGCTCACCAACTATGAGCTGCAAAATGAAAACCACATTCTGCGGATATGTGAGACTTACAGTACACTACCTTGTTAATAAAAAGGTGCAATATGACAACTTTAATAAATGCAAGACATTAGGTGTTTGATGACAAGTTCTTTTCTTTAGTCAGTGTATCACTGGTTGACAAAAACCTACACTGCAGACTAGATGTCACGTGCAGAGCACTTCACCTACTATTGAATTGGAAGGGTGACATCAAACTGACCAAAGATGTTTCCATGTCATTTAATGTGATGTAGGTGAGAGGCTAACTGGCAATATAGCTACAATCCACTGTTAGAAGTGCACTTTTCCTAAATCATTTTCCGTGGCTGCTGCTAAACAAAGAGGACAAGATGTATTTAAGCTTCAAATCAGAAAAGCTAATGTGGGTAAATGTGCTGTCTGGCAACTGGAAAAAGAAGCTGTCTTTGTCCTCCATTTACTCAAAGCTATTCTGAGTTCTAGCTTAACAAATGCAGAATGTTAACAGTACTACAGATGATTTTTATGTCTCATGGTCATGCAGCAGATGTGTTTTCACAATATGATGACCCTCCCTGCACTTGGTCCCCATCTTACTCCCACTTCCTTTTTTTTTATTTTTATATTTCCCTAATAATTTTCCATCATTGCCTTTTTCTTTTTTTCTTTTTTAAACAGGCTAATTCCAAGATGTCTCTCAGCTTCCCTGCCAAACATGCCTCCTGCAGAGTGTGTTGCAGTGTATCTCTCTAGGTGATCTATTGGTAGACAGCAGTGTGCTCAGACCCGCTGGGTTTAATCATGTTTGTATTATCTCCTCTAATCAAACATTCTCATCTCTCTTTTCATTTCTGCCCCCCTTTTTTTTATAAAAGCTTTGAGTGCTCACTCACAAAAGGTCCGTCTCTGAATTTAGATGGATGGTAATCGTAGTTGACAATGTAAACATTTCCCCTTTTACAGTTGGGCTGGATGCAATTTTCCTGTGTTGTGGAGTGTACCATGGAATTAAGTTGTCAAACTCGGGGTTGGGCAAGAAGGTGATGTCTTCCTCTATATGTCCTGCCTGTGACATCAACGTAAACCTTCCTCAGACAGCATATGAAGACAAAAGGAACTACTGTTCTAAACATAAAACAAAATCCTCGACAGTCTCCTGTTAGCTGATATTATTGTCATGCTAATGTATCTAATCCATCACGTTTGTACAAATGTTTGCCTTTGCGCTGGTATTTATATGAACATCAGCATCCAAGACTAGAAGGGTAAAGAGGTGGCAGTGACAAATGACAGCAGTGGTTGTTACTGTGGAAATTGCAGTGGGTGTGCCAACAGCTGTAATGCAACTACTGGAGGAGTCCTGCACCCTCTTCTTCCCATCACTAGAACAAACTTTATGTTCTGTTTTCATGCCACATAAAATCCTCAGTTACAGGTACTGGGTAAGTCTCCATCCAAGAAGAATGAGACTTAAGTACTTTAGTCTCATTCGTTAGTCTCTTTGACAGAAGCCAGTTAATATCAAAAATTGTATATTTGACTGAAAATAGCAATAGAATATCCATATTTCAAATAATCATTTTAACTCAATGTCTCTGAGGACATGTAATGAATACAATAATGAAAATAAGCTAGAGTCAACAAAAAAAATGTTTAGTTCAGATCAGTAAAAGAAAAATATAAATATATTTCTGTTACACAACTCCAACTGCAAACACAGCTGTGTATCTGTTGAGAAAGTTTATTGAACCAGCATCACTCATGTTGAAAACTGGACACTGGAGGGATGATTGACTACA
Source organism: Pterophyllum scalare (assembly GCA_024447675.2). Lineage (NCBI taxonomy): Eukaryota > Metazoa > Chordata > Actinopteri > Cichliformes > Cichlidae > Pterophyllum > Pterophyllum scalare. The sequence goes on along the minus strand of JAMQGT020001729.1, from coordinate 143,797 downwards.
AACTGTGTGCGGACAGCTGAAATTAAGGTCAGCATTTCAGCCCTTACCTTGCAAAGGGAACTGAGGTCAAAGCCGTATGATTGGGCGTTTCGAGAGCCTGCATTCATGTAATTCCCCAGCAGCAGAACCAGCTCCAATAAGCGGCCAAAGGAGCGGCTTTTCCTGACCTCATCGCATGCGGCGTTTACAGCCAGAATATCTGGACGCAGATTGGTTACCTGCTCCTCAAACTGAAGCCGGAAGAGGATGTGGCTGAGGCGAGGACGCAGCCGCTTCACGCTGCTCATCTGTGAAGGTAGTAACGTGAAGGTGAAAACAAGAAGGTATAGATGTAAAAGGAATTATATGAAAAAGGGGATTTACACAAAAGCGAATAAGTAAGGAGATGAGTAAAGCATGGGAAATTATGTCAAGGAGAGAAAACCACATCAAAGAACACAGTCAAAGTTAAAATAAGTACAATAACACATTTGGCACACTCTCACATTCAGACGATCTAATTTAAAAGACATTTATGCAACCAGCATGTTGGAAAGTGTTGCTAGGCAGTAGTAATAGATGCTGGCAGTGATTTGATTTGGGACCCAGGTCTGGTAAGTTAATTGTGGAGTTAGTGTCCATATAGGGCAGGCGGTGGAGGGGTAGAATATACAATAGGCTGCCTTGGATTACCACTCTCACACAATTAGAGAAAATTGGAAAATATTGCATTGGGCCCAGGACCTGGCCACAACAGTGATTGTGTATGTGTGCAACGGCAGGGAGGGGTGCAGGTTCCAATTGTCTGTTTCACACAACAGCTGGCTGTGTGGTTTGATGTCCTCCATCAAGGGTTTAATTATAGCTACTGTAATGTTATCAAATGACTATTTCAGTCAGTGTGTGCTTGTGTGTGTGTGTGTGTGTGTGCACTGTGTGTTTGTCGCACAAAAGGAGAAAGAGAGGAAAAGAGGAGGAGAATTACATAACCAAATTAAGAAAAAGCAAGGTCCACAAGAACCAAACATAATGCTGAAATGAACCCCAGAGATGGGATCAATTATGTGATAAAGATATTGAAATGAGGAGAAAATAATCAGAAGAGAAGAAACGAAGCACAAGCACCATAGCATCCTCACACTGAATGTGTGCAGCTGCTCCCATGGGGCTACGTAGGGCACTGGAAGGTTAGACTGACAACTTGAGGAGATGGTTTCCAACGCACAAAGAAAAAGGATTTATGGAAAACGTGGCTTGTTTACTGCCAAGCCCAAATTCCATGAGGTGATAGGATATTGAGAAGGAAAAGTCAGCTCTGTTGATATCCTTTTTTTCCTCTCTCTCATGCTCATCAAGAGTGTCAGAACATCAACACTGAATTTAAAGATTATGCACCATATACTCTTAAAAAAAATAAATTCATGTGAGTAAATATTTTGACAACTTCTAATAAATATTCCCCCAAGGAGTGTCAACAACAATTAAAATCCAAGATGAAAGAAGCACTAGCCGTGAGGATTGCAGCTACAGCTGAGCCAGCAGCATGCACATGCTGATAAACAGTGATTCCTCAGACTTCAGGAGTGATCTGGAATGATCATTAACTGCAACTGATTTACAAAAATAACAGGTAGTATTTGGCTTCTGTGGGAGACATTAAAATATGCCTTCATCTACCGATATACAGTAAAATTATATGGAAATTTATACTCTCAGATTAAGAGCTTTCATTCCTCAAGTTACTGTCGCAAAGAACAGTTAACATATTCATGTAGCTGCAGAGAGTAACACTGAATGAATATGGTGGCCTCGTGTCAAAAGGCGCACTGAAGATTTTACAATAAGCAAGAAATAGACCTGACAACACAACACTACTGCACTCAAGGCTGAGTTAAAAATCAATTCGGAGCAGCATTTACTGAAAATAGAACAGATAAAATGCATGTTTGCACAATGGTAAATTTAAAAATAAAAATAAAAACCTTTGGAACCTGAGCCTTTGTGGGCCCACACAAGCAGCAAAACCTCATTATATAAGCAGGCTCTACTTTTTCTTCAGTGAACGAGTTACAAAAGACGAGTATCTTATGCTTTTGTCCACAACGTAGTCGCCAGGTAGAAACACAAAATACATAAGTGACAAACCTCATGCATAATTCTGACTGAACCTCCTTTGAAAAGTCTTTAAGAAAATGATGCTGACGTAATCAGGCAGGAGAGCTGCTCTTTAATGTGCATAAATTAGTGCACCAGTCCACAGGTGTCCCGTCTTTCCTCTTAAGGCTTCAAAAGATAGAATTTTAAAAGCCTGGGATTATGATAATTATATGAAAGCGCTCTGTGTTTTCATAGGAACGAGACATTGAGAAAGAATACAAGACGAGTTTACATTACTAAAATATTAGAACTGTTTTATAAAACTAAGTACGCATATTTTTGCTCTGTTGAACTATTTCATTCTTACTGCACTTTGTTTAACTGCCAACTGTCAATGAACAGGGCAAACGTCTGAGGTCTTCCAGCAACAAATATACTACAACATAAAGAAAAACTTATTTTTCTGCATGTTGGAGCTATAGCCAGTTGGTGGGAAGCTGACCGTTGTCTGTGTGTGTGTGTGTGTGTGTGTGTGTGTGTGTGTGTGTGTGTGTGTGTGTGTGTGTGTGTACTCACCACAACCCCAAACTGCTCAGGCTCTGACAAATTAGAGTACTCATTTTTATATGTGGCCAATGCACTGAGCTGCTCCTGCTCTGGGAGGTGCTTTACAAGGTTCTACAAAGAAAAGGAAGAAAGGGAGTGAGAAGCAGGGAGGATATGCAGAAATATACAGAAATCTAACCTACTGCTGTTCTGTTTGGCGTCATTTCTGTTGCTGCGTTTCAGCCATGTGGTGAGCATTATAACCAGAATAAAACATCTTATTACCAAGCAGCATGAGTGGCTTTATACTGTAAATCTGAAGAATATTATCTGAAATGAATCACACCGCACATGCATTGCTGTTAAGATAGAAACAGGGAGATTGACAGATACATGGACAGACAGACAGATGGATGGGATGAACAGAATAACTCAGTGCTAAGTGTGAAGTATACAGATGGCATAAAACACATCGAAGTTATAGCCACAAAGCTGGTAAAGCACTTACAAATGCAAACAAAAATCAGCTAAACATCAGCATAGTGCTTATTTATTTTTTTATTGACAGACTGCCTGTGCTCACCAACTGTTTCAACACCTGCTGTACTGGCGGCTTTACAGATGCCCAAGCTTTAGCCTTGGGCAACATGCTGTTTTAAGATAGACAACTAATCAAGACAATAGACAAGAGTTAGGGCATGAACCTGACCAACTGAGTAGGAGAAGGGCAGTACTAAAAATACTTCCAGCCTCAAGGTGAAAAGTTGAGCATTGTCTAGTTTTCAATATTTTTTTTCTATCTTGCAGCTAGAGTTGGGTGTGAACAGGACAGTCATCCACTAAAGTCAGACAACTAACTTAAGCTCTAAACATTTCTACAGCTTCATTAAAAACCGTACCTGGATCATAGGCTCAGTGAGTTGCTCCTCATCCACCTCCACTATCATGCGCCGAATTTCCTGGTAAGGTATACGGAAGGAGCCCAGGAAGATGGCTAAAGTGAAAAACCAAATGGTGGAACAAATGCTGTGGTGAATGGAGGAAAGACTGACAACTGAGCTTAATTGTTGCCATATGTGACAGTTGGTCATAAAACTAATGAAAGAAAAAATAAATACAAAACAAAGAATGGTGTGAAATAAAACAGTACAAACAAATGTTATGAAACAGGAACAAAAAAAACAAAACATAAAAATTAAGGACATCACTGGTTGAGTGGGTCCAACAAACCTGACATGGCTTAGCAACCATGACATTTTCAAACAAGGGGTAGGAGTAGGGATGGAATGGCACATTACTTATCAGGATGAGTTATTAGTCTCACAAGCAGAAACAAACAAACAAAAAAACACAATAAAACAAAACAAAACAAAACAAAAAAAAAAAACAATTAAAGACACCTGACTAGTCCAAGAGCCAACAGAGTCTGAAAGATTATTGGGCATGTGTGAGGTTGAAAACTTTTAAGAGTAAGTGTCTGGTATGTGAGTGTGAAGAAAGTTGCATACCAGAAAATAAGAAGTTCTGAGACTTCTGAAAATGAAAATGTACTTCTTTCCCGGTAACACTGTCAGTTTATAATCTATCACTCACAACATTACTTTTAATGTTGGGGTGGGGGGTGATTTTGGCATAACAATCAAGCTACAAAGACAAATGTTATGAACCAAGGTGTCCCCTAATATCACCATAGAATCCCAGAAACCTGAGACCATCCATGAATTCATATCTCTCAGTGTGCTCCTCTCAGACGCCCTGCCTCTAGAGACAGACTTCACTACTCGGTTTTTGAAACCCCTCTTTATACCTGGCAGGGCTGACAAAAAGAGTCAGTGCTGTGTTTGCTGAATATTTCGCAACTCTCAGAAAGAGTCGCCCAGGGATGTTCCATCATTGACACAAAGGGATAGCAGAATCACCAAAGATCCCCTCTGTGGGCAGCCAACAGGACAGCCACAGCTACGCTGCAAAGATGCATGTTCACTTGACTTTAAAGCCATCAGGAGACAGAAACACCTGCAGCCCTGCAGAGCTTTAAAGAACAACAGTTGCTTCGGTGAGATGAGAAAATGGCCTACAAAAGCGCAAAAAGCCAGTCTAAAAGACTCGTCATCCCTTACTCCTGTGAACACCACCAGAAGGACTTCAACTCCCACATGGGAATTTAGAGTCACAAGAGGCGCCACTCCAGCACCACAGCAAGAGCACAGATCCAACAGTCCCACAGGACTTCAGGGTGCTGACTACTACACAGTATATAACTAAGTAAGAATGAAAAAGAAGCAGCATGTGAAAGAATTTATTAGAAATTTAAATAAAACCAATCAGAGGAATAAAACAACATTTTACTAACAAATTCTAGAGAACACACGGTAGCCTCAGCTGCATATATTCAGTTGAGGCTTTACTGGCAAACTAGCCCTTCTTTTAAAACATCTGTAAAATGTGACACAAATGTGATATAAGCTCCTGGCTGTAACTGCTAATGAGAAAATTTTAGTACAATTCATTAGGCAGAATAAATTTGCACTGTATCTTAACAGTGACAGCATCAATCAAGTAACAGAACTAAAACCCCACACAGTCACTCTCAAACCTCAATCAAAGCTTTCAGACTCTTTACCTCCTATGGTGGAACACATAAACCACCTACTCCCTTCTTTCCCTGCTCTATAATTTCTGCTGCATGATTTATCACTGTTACGTGGCTGATTAGTCTCATTTTCTTTTAATACATGAAACAAAGGTCACAGCTCCCTGTGATATAAGCCAATGAGGTGCTAAGATCTGAGAGTGCTTAAGAGATCAGCTGGATCCTCATTAATGCCGGGTGCTTTTAAAACGGTCATTTTAAGACCAAGTATGCTTGTGTGTGGCTGCATGAGAGAGAGAGACTAGAGAGAGAAAGAAAGAGGAGAAAAAGAGAAATTTTTATTTTTTAGTTTTTCCTTTACTTAATGGATCCTTAATGTTGTTAATTAGCTCAGTGTGAAGAGATGAGTCATATGTAGTAAAGGCCAGGATCACATGAATTGTTGATGTGTATTAATTGCTATAGCAACATGTTAAATCATACCCAAATTTCTCTCTTATGGTCACAGAAACAGGGAAAAAAATAGAAGGATATAAGAGGTACAGGTCACTATACTCACATCAAGTTACTGATGTGTATAATTCTAGCTTTTGGTAGGATTGGATTGAAAGGAAACAAATACTTACACAGATTCTGTGCAATCTTTGGATCAAGCACCTTCAGCTCTTTAATTCTCTTCTTTATGGATTTCTTATCCTCCATATCCTCCTCTTCTTTTTTAGCTGATAAAAGACAGAAATAATAAATTATAGCCACCACACAAAGGCAAGATTTATACAAATGAAACATAAATAGAACACACAAATTCAGCCCAATTATACAATTATAACATTTAGGCATCAGTGTCCAACATAAAGAAGGAAATAACAAAAATGTAACCAGGTGGTAGAAAAAGTCCAGCTGTATTTTATTTATTTATTGAGTTGAAATATTGCACTAATAACATGTCAGATTTTTAACATGTCAGCTGTTTCCAACAGACTCGCAAATATTTCTGTCAGTCTTTGTTGTATATATTTACATATTTTTCCAAGTGAAGAATGACTCAATGATAGGATGCCATGTGAGTAGAGAAGCATGGAGAAAGGGATTACGGGGAAGTTCAGTTATCACGCCACTGAGAGGAGGGTATGGGCTATAAGTACAAAGTTGCACTTTCTGTAATGATGTTATAGGTGAAGGTAAATCTGTCGTAGGGTCACATGGAGGCAGTTAGGTGGGATTGTGACAGAGCTGTTGGTAGATAGGACAACCAGTAACACAACACAGATATACATGCTTCCACGTACACACACACACACACACACACACACACACACACACACACACACACACACCCTCTTGAGCCACGATCAGAAAGAGGAGTTCATGGCTGGTTTTAATTATTTAAGACACCAGATTAAGAGAACAAAATGTGCATCCCAGGAGTTTTGGGGGTAATTGTCTGGTGCTGTAATTATCATGTGTGTGTGTGGTGAGGGGAGAGGAATGGAGATGAGAGGAAAGCAGAGGAGAAGAGGGGAACAGAGCAGAAGAGCACTCGGGTTAATCCACAGGAAAGGTATTTCTGCTGTTCCACATGGGCTCAGTTTTCTTTCAGGGATTCTGTATCTAATTAAAAAGTGAAGAGGTATGCTGCGAGCTCCAGCGTGAAGAGACCGGTATGATGTCCACAAACACGAACACCTACAGTTCAGAGCACAGCACACAAATACACAAACACGGCCACGCACTGAGCAATCCTTGGACTTACGTGGTTCCTCCGTTGGTACTCTCTCCTCACAGTCTTCAATGTGAGAGAGAGGAAAACGCAAAAAGACACACAAGGGGGAGAGGGGGTTAAAAATGTGTACCATGGACAGAGGAGAAAGATAAAAACACATTTTTATAAGAATGCACCCTCTCCACTGCAGCATGAAATACAAAAAGAAAGTAAACTACAAATACGCGTTAAAATCTGCATTGGAAGAGTGGGTTTGCCAAACAAACATTCACTTGATCAAATGAAAAATGATTTATGCTTTACTTTCATAGCTTTATCTACAACATACCGGACAATTGCTTTTTTTATTTGTTTTTTCCCCCCTAAAATTATGCAGTCTTGATCCACAATTGCTAACATCAGATTTGTTTCTAGCCCCATCAATAAAAAGAGTATAACACCTTTTGGATTGCTGGTTGAACAAACAAGCAACATGAATATATGAACTTGGGCTTTTGCAAATGTACATTTAAAAGACTAAATTTTGAAAGTATTGTAAAATTAGATTTAAAGTCATTATCAGATCACTAAGTGATGCCCTTTTTGTTATTGATATTGCAGCTCTAATCATGGCTGAAATGTTTCTAATGTCAGGCAAATTTTTGAAGACAGAAATTTTAGGACCCCCCCCCCCCAATGTTTTACAGACACAAAATGTGCATCTCCAGTTGGAACAATTAAATGCAAACTTAACACTTTAGTTCAGGAAAAGAAAGTTCTCCCTCTGTCATTTCAAAGTTTTCCATATCAGCACATAACAAAAAATTATGTAATCCTTAGCAGGTCTTAAAATTAGTACTTTTCTACCTTACATGAGCACTCAAGGTGCTTTATATAGCATGTCTCATTCATCTATTCACACACACACATTCATACAAGCACTTTCTATATCTAAGTGCTTTCTATCTAACATTCACACTCCGGTGAACGCATCGGGTGCAACTCGGGGCTCAGTATCTTGCCCAAGGATACCTTGGCATGCAGACCGGAGTAGCCAGGGATCAAACCACCAACCTTCTAATTAGTAGATGACATGCTCTACCCCCAGAGCCACAGCCACCCCAGAATGCAACTTGAGGTGAACAACATGTGACATATTACACTGTGTCATTATTTATGTAACAAACTAAGCCACAATGTACTCCATGATTCAAGAACCACTTTAAGCAGCAACTTAAAGTAATCAGAGTAGAGGAATTTTTGGCCAACTCTTTGTTATAATGTTGCTTCAGTTCATTGAGGTTTGGAGGCATTCATTTATGCACAGGTCCCACCACAGTATTTTATTCGGTTGAGATCTGGACTTTGACTGGGTAATTGCACCACCTTGATTCTTTTCTTTTTCGGTCATTCTATTGTAGATTTGCTGCTGTGCTTGGGATCATTGTCCTGTTGCATGACCCAGCAGGTGTCAGACAGACACCCTCACATTTGACTCTACAATATGCTGGCATACAGAGGAATTCATGGTTGTTTCAGTGACTGCAAGGTGCTCAGTGGATGTAAAACAAGCCTAAATCATTGCCCTTCCACCACAGTGTTTCACAGCTGGTATGAGGCATTTGTGCTGGTGCTGTGTATTATGGCCAAACATCTCCACTTTGGTCTCATCTGTCCAGAAGTCTTGTGGTTTGTTGAGATGCATCTTTATAACCCTAAGATGTGCTGCCATGTTCTTTAAACAGAGAAGAGGCATCCTACTGACAATCCTTCCAAGAAAACACATTTTTTTCAGTCTTTTTCTAATTGTACTGTCATGAACTTTAACATTTAACAAGCTAAATGAGGCCTGTCAAATCTGAGATGTGATTCTTTGGTTTCTGCAGAATACGGAAATCTGCACCGTGTGACCCCGGGGTAAATTTCGCTGGAACGTCCACTCCTTCAAGCCTGACAACTGTCTGGAACTGTCTTTTCCACCTATAAATAATATTTCTCTGTAGAATGATGAACTTCAAATTATTTCAAAATGGACTTACAACCCTTCCCAGATTAATGAGCATCAATTTCTTTCTTTTTTTCAAGATCATTGCTGATGTCGTTCCTCCTTGGTATTTGGTTAAGACTTTAATGCTCCAGACCAGCAAACTGCCACAACTTGTGCTGTTATAGAGGTGCTCACACTGGCTGATGATCAATTAATTAAGTGCATTTGATTATCAGCACCTGACTGCTCCTTACCCTCTTAATTCCTGTGGAAGCAGTAAGGATATACTTAATTTTTCAGATATTGCTTCTGCATTTTGGCTTAGTTTTTGTTAAATAAATAATGACATGGTGTACAGTGTCATGTTCAGTAATTCATCTGAGGTTTGTACCTAATTTTATGACCTGCTAAGGAACAGATTATTCTTATTATGTCCTTATAAGTAAAACCTTAGAATTTTATGTACTTTCTTTTCACCATGGCTCTATGATATTGTTACAAACTGCCTTTGATCAAGATGTCAGATTCAAACATTAAATCTGGGAAAAATATAAACTGAATTCTAAAAAATTAATAATTTGAATAAATAGGCATGAAGGACGGCAGTCACTTTGCATTTTCTGCCAGAATAATAAAACTCGGATTCTAACAGTGTGTGCAAAGAGGCACTTCACTTATGTCTGCATGAATATATTTTGTGCAGAACTGTGCTTGCTCTTGAGTACATATGAATAAAGGCGATTATGTTAAGGCAAAAAAAAAAAAAAACACACAAATAAGTATGTATTCATACAATCATCCAAAAGTCTTGAATTTAATTATATTGGGTATTAAGATGCAATAAGGAGCCAGTCCTAAAGAGCCTCTGGTTTACTGCATTAAGATGTCATATTGATCTACTCGTCATATAGCTCAACAAAATCTCATTTACCACAAAGTACACAGAGATTCTCTCAAACACACAAGGAACACAGAAAAATACTAAAGTATTAACAACCGTTTTTCTGCATATATAAAGACACTCTGGTTACACCATACAAATTATGAAGCATCTGCTGCAAGTGCTATAGACCTCTCTATTGTATAAGAGATAGTGAGATAATAAGATAGAAATTACATTACTCACACACACCCACCAACCCACATAAACATGCACACACACACACACATGCACAGCTACCTCAGGTGTTATCAGTTAAATCGGCTAATTAGATTGCCCCCTTCCAGCATCACCCTCTTATCCTCTTTGGCCTTAAAACAACTCTTCTTCAGGGAAGCCTGCTCATTATACATCAGCCAATTAAAATCTCCTACAGGAGGGTCAGAGGTCACTGGTTAATCAATCAGAGGGAGTGGCGACAATTGTAGTTATCAGATTGCGCTATCACCCAGGAAGTAGGAAAGATAAGGATACACTTGTGAGAGCAGGCCAGTGGGGAGTCTGCATCCCATTACACGTCGAGCAAAAGCAGAACAGGAGCAATGGGCACAGTGTAGATATGATGCGACTAGAGTAGATATTTCAAGACCTAACGACAAGTGGATTAATATTTGTAAAAAGATGACACTGGAATAAAAAGTTGCACCTGTTTATAGAGAGAGATGGAATCAGAGCATGACAGGAAGTTACAAACTGAGCCATTGACTAAAACCACAGTTAAGATCAGAAGCTGAGATCAGATAACGCAGAAAACGGAAAGCAGGAGTCAATCACAAGACGGGAGCGAGCAGTGCATTAGGAACAGACACCAGGAATAGGGAAATGGCTCTGTTCTGCCACAGCACACATCACAGTGTGAGAAATTTATCATCTAAGAAAAGTTAAACCCTCTTCATGGAGGCCTGTGATAAATGTCAATGGGATGGTGGACAAAGTAGGAGGAAAGATAAGTATGAAAAACAGAACAAAGATGAAGAACTGTATCAATTTTTCTTTGCCCCCAGTGGAGCAAGTGCATTCTGAATTATTCCAACAGTAATAACAAAAATAAATACATAAATATGTTAATTTGAGCTTGTCAAAAACATCACTGGGTGTGCAACAAAAGGAGACATTCTATTATTCTCTCACGAAAAGTACAATAATGTCTGGTTGCAGGGTCAGATGAGGATCCAAAGCCAGAATTTTAAGAGTTTTCTGCTCTCTTTATTTGTAATAATTCTACTGACTACTTCTGATCCAATCTCTGGCACAGTTTAAAGGCACTTGGCAAAAAAAAAAAATGACAATGTGTAACACTGCACTGCACGCACACGCTTCCCAACAGCAGCAGCACTTCCCATAAGGCAGTACCAGTGAATTGTGCCATCAAAGCACTAAAGGGAGTGGTGGATGAAATAAAACTGCTGTGAAAGAGCATGACTGACATGACAGGCAGGCCTCAGAGACAAGCAAGTAACACCTCATATCCCCACCCCACCTTCCCTCTCTCTCTCTTCTCTCTGTCTCTCTCACACAGGCACACGCACGCACACACACACACACACACACACCTACTTCCCTCCCTTGCCCCAGCTTTTTACACTTGAATCACCACTTCATCTTATCAAGTTGGATTTCTAATCAGAGAAAACACCTTACTGGAACTGGCCTGCTTTTTCACATAAACACATTACCAGGAACACACAAGTAGCCCTAACACTAATTGCCATTAAATAAAAAACACACCTAATAACTAATACTGAAGCCTAAAATATTAACAAGTAAGGAACTGACAAAAACACAAGTGACTAAGATAAAGGTCCAACACCCCCCCCACCCCCAAATGCATGTAATTTCATCCACTGTCTATGTCTTCTCCCACGAGACTCTCTCTTGTGTTGGCGTGGCTATATTATTTATGGAATGATATAGTGGGAGAATTGCCTCCTCTGGGAAAGCAGATAAGTGCACAGCGAGGGGAAAGTTGAGAGGTCCATAGACTTGAAAGGCTAATTAAATCAATGTGTTGTTTCAAATAGCCAATCAAGGCACTCATGCAGGTAAAGTTAAAATCACTGCTATTAAGGCGGTTTCTGTGGCAGGGATAATTCAGGGGGCCTCGAAATTCAATGTGCAAACACCACACACACACACACACACACACACACACAACTGCCTGAAGCAAAATCCACTGTGAGACATCTGATGCACAGGAGGGGGGCTGTCTGCAGCAAGTGAACAAATCCACCATTCCGACACATCTGTCAACTCTACAGTCAACAGAGGGAAGAAGAACAGTCAAACCAGCTGCACAGTTTGACTGTTGACTCACTGTATGGTTCGGATCCAGCTATGTCCTGAACTTCTCTCAGCCTGACAGAAAGCACAAGAGACATCAGACACATGTCCAGTAGTTACTTGGACTATGCATACCCTCCCCTCACCTTTCCCTCTCTGCCTTATCAATGCACACACTCCACCATCCTGAACAGCAGTGCGATGACAGCTTGACTAGTCTGTTTGCACACGGACTATCCTCCCCACCGGAGTTGCGTGAGCACCAGCCGAGTGTGAGACAGAGAGGGAGATCAGAGTAATGAAGTGAGGGGCTCTATTTTGAGTGAGCTAATCAAAGTGAACCATCCAGGGCCACCTCTCTCTGTGATCCAGACTAGATGACCCAGGGCCAGTAATTAGTCTGAGACTTTCATTCTGATAGCAGCAAATTAACAGACTTCATTAGGCTTTTCTCTCCTCCTCTATCCCTGCTATACCAAGATCACTTAAAAGTGTCCATGTATGAACATCGACATTTATAACATACCAGTCAATTGGTTCTTCACAAATAAATGAGCACACCCCGCAGAGAGAACATGCAAGTATACACATTTGGAAATCAGAAGTTACTGACAATACATCAAAAGATTTATAATTGATTAGAAGCCTCTGTTAATCAGTGTGTACTGGCCTGTGGGGATGAATTTAACAGGATGGTCTATTCTCAGTGGAGTAGTGCCCTCTAAAGGACTCATGAAGACCTACCAGTGGCCTCTTAATATATCTCAGTGTGTGTGTGTGTGTGTGTGTGTACATGCTAAAATGAGTATTTTCTGACTGCTCTGTCATATCAGGTATGAAGCATTATTATCTCCATTTCATCTCACTGTGACAGCCCTAGTATGATCTGCACAGTTGTTAAGCCCACCCTAACATTTCCCAAGTCATTCAATAGATTGATGACAGCCTAAATCATTCACCTCTGAAGTCATTTGCAATTTTTTCCGTTTTTCTCCTTATGCTATTGCAAACACGTCGCACCCACTACCTTCACCACTTCCAGCCCCCCCCCCTTTCCATACACAAACCTACATGTGTGGATGAAAAATCACGGCAGAAAAATAAAGTCGCAAAAGCAAATATGTTTTTAACGAGCCGGCCCATTACTTTGATGATATGAGAACATAAAAACACAAATTGGGACTAAATTGAAGTGCTGATGCTTGGGAAACAGAGGCAGAAAAAGGCAAAAGAAAAAACAACAACCATGGAGAAGGAAAATAACAGAAGAAGAAGATTAACCACACACACCAAAAAAAAAGAAAATGGAAAGGGTGTGTGTACGTGTTTGGAGAAAACGTGACATTTTCAAACATTTCAGGACACTGTCATAGGTAATTGGTGTCTGCGTCCAGCAAAAGTGCTGGACTCACACACACTGTAGCACAATGGATATTTCGTAATCTGACCAGAATATGGCTGTGTGGCAGATTCGAAAATATACATGAAAATAGGGCTAGGCGATATGGACCAAAAATGATATCTCAATATTTGTTAGCTGAATGGCAATATATGATACATATCTCGAAATTTTTCTTCCCAAAGGGTATAAACAAAAAGGCACTTCTGAGTCAAAGCTGCATGTCCCAAATGTTAAATGGGCACTTTTATTAATATTCAGCTGTAGATGTACATGAGAACTTGCTCAAAAATAAACTATTGGCATATCTAAATAATAATGCTCCTCAAATAAATTAATACTTTTTTCCTCTACAAAAAGACTCACAGCTGTGCTATTAAAATGTAAACAGAAAAGATACAGAGAAAAATAGAAAAAGGCTGACTTATTTTTTAAAAAGCCAGTCTGGTGACGTCTTCTTCACTGGAAAGTGCTTCCTCCTGTGTGTACTCCTGTACATCTAGTACTCTGTGCAAATAACAATACATGTGAAAAGACTGAATGAACAAAAATTCCATCCTTCAGTCAGAAGGATTTTAGCCCGCTCAGTAAATCCACAGACATATGCACTGACGTATCACAGCAACGTGCCCACCCGCTCAGGAAAAAGACCCACTTCCGCTATTAAGGTCACCTGACTTACGGTACAAACCAACTTCTGCTATGGAGTTGTGGTATGGCGGTGACCTCTTGCCTGCATCCAGGGACTCTTGGGGTCCGAAGCGTACGAACGGACTCAGTAAGAAGGCTGTATGTACATAAAACACGGTGACAGTGGAGGATTTCAGGTTTTCAAAACTCTCCAAAAGTCATCGACGTCACCAGGAAAAGTCGCTAAATTTGTCGCTAGTTGCTTTTTGGAAAAAAGTCACCAGCGGGGTCTGAAAAGCAGCTAAATTGGCAACACTGCCATGCTGTCACTTAATGCATGAAAATGGGAGAAGAGAAAGGTGAACTGGTGGATCTAAAAGTATGATTGTAGCACGACATATATCGATATAAACTATATTGTCTCATCTTACATCGCGTATCAAAATATATCGATATTTCTTAAAAACTTGATATATCACCCAGCCCCACATGAAAATAACAGGCTGGACATTGTAAGGACAAGGGAGGGGGGGGGAGCCATTTGTTCACTGTGTACTGTGTGTGATCGGACCTTCCCTTTCAACAACAATGAAAAGAGCCTTTAATGATTATGCATTTGATGAGATCTCTCATACTGGCACAAATTTTCTACAGCCACACGAAAAGTCATTATGGAACTAATGGTGTTCTTCAAAATGTCAAAGCAAAATCATAAAGAGAGCGAGAGAGACGGAGAAAAGAGAAGAACAATCAAGACAGACACAGACACACACACACACACACACACACACAGGAGAGAAAGTCCATTTGATGGGAACAGGTATATACCAGCAGAGAGCAATGCTGACTGTTAGACAGCAAGACATCGGCATCCTGCTGATATCCTCATATACTTAGAATGGTTCAAAACAAACTATATTTAAAACACTTGAAGCCATTTTAGAAGCTAATTCCTGCCCTGAGTGAACACAGCTGCACTCTGTGCACCTCTGAAGGTAACACAGATGTTTATTTTTATCCAACTGAGATTAATATGGTAATTAGGCAACTTAAGTTGTGCACTTGAGACTATTTAAGCATGAGAATATAATGCTAAGTTCTATTTAAAAAAATAATAATAAATCAGGCATAATTTTCAAAAGGGCCACCTACTGTACTGCTTTTTTGTCCTTTCTTCCCCACCTCCTCTAGTCCTCAAATCTCCTCCTAATTCCTGTGATGGTGTCCACCAACCTCCTCGGCTTCTTTTCTTTTATTGTAATTCAAAAGACTTCTAAGTTCTCCATACAGAAGACCACAAAAGCTATTGCCATTTTAAGAAATACACCCACACTGCATTTGAGAAACCTATTAACCACCATGTGCATATGTTAAATGGCTCCAATTTAGAGATACTCTGAGGGTTAATGCAGTGACGGCTGACAGAGAAGAGGCATGGATATGAATGAACATGGCTGTTTAATGTGTCACAGCAGCCTGAGTTTGACAAGTCACGACAAGCTGTTAGCGCTGACCGTGGTCTTTGCCTCCATATGGGAGCCTGTTCTTGAATGTGTGCACTGCTTAACCACTAAACCAAGCACATGAGCTAATTCCCTCCTACATACAAGCCCAATTCCTATCATGTACTCCCCAAATATACTTGTGGAGAATGACAAGACCAATACAAATACACTTCCTTACCAGGCCATTATATTCATATGGAAATTAGCTGTCTAATTATCTGTTATAGTATGCCAGAAGTAGGAAAAGAGACCGTCTTTCCTCAACTTTCTCTTTATCTGGAGAGCCTGACTTTGACTCAAACCAAAGCCTTTACACTATAGTAAGTAACATGAAAAGGGACAGGCATGAAGCATCTTGTCTAAACTTAGAATAGCCAAACCATGACTTCTAATGTTTTATTCAATACAACATTTAGTATTTCTGCAGCTTCATGCTAAACCATATGCCAAGCTGCTTACATTCACAAGTTTAATCTGTGACTCCTAACAGTTACCTGATTGGGATGAAAAAAAAAACAAAGCAAAAATGTAAAATGATCAAGTTAAGCAGCCTGTACAATATTCTTGAAGAGAAAAAATTAAAAGAAAAAGAGAAGAGCTCACTCACTCACCAGGGCAACAAAAAACATAGCTATATGTCCAAAGGTAGAGCAGTATTATTATTAAAATAATTTTTTTAAAAAAGCCAATACTGATATGTTACCTGGAGTGTTCCTTTCTGTATACTCTTCAATAATAAATACATTTTAATGATTCAACCATTTTGTAGCATAGCACAGAACAGCCCACAGCCTTTTTTTTTTTTTTTTTTGGCTGAATCCTGTATTGGTTGACAATAAAATTTTTAAAAAAGCTATTAACTTCTTTATATTTCTCAATCTTTCGCATTTGCTTTACCCAACACCCTCTCTATTTCCTTTTCTTGCAGCTTTGCATCTTTGAAATAGAGGTAGGTTATTAGTGGATGCTTGTATTCCAGGAAGAAATGGCAAACTGATTTTGTGATCTTTGAGGGTTTCATCTAATTGGATGTTATTTATTAGTTGAAAAGAAGCCTCAGGAAAGGGCAGCTCTCTTCGTGTTGTTGCTCTTTTTTTTTCCCCAAGCACTATAGCGACGAAACTGTCTCTCTGCCCTCTCCTTGATAAAAAGAAATGGAAAGAAAAAATGTTCCAGATGTCAATTAAGATACCAGTCCTTAGACCATGAACTGCAATTATGTATATTCATATAACATGCAAATTTGACAAGTTCACATATCAGGGAAAAAGATGCTTTCATGGTAACAATTAAAATGTTATCCGCAAGGTCTCAGAGGGAATTTTTTTTATACAGTATCAAGATTTAATTACAGAATATACTGCAGTTAGAACCACAAGTATGTGGACAATTATAATTTTCTCCTCTATACCATCACAGTGACTTTTAAATCAAACCATCACGCGGTGATCAAAGTGCAGACATTCAGCTTCAGTTCAAGCAGTTAAACAAAAGTACTACATTAACTGATTAGGAATTGCAGCCATTTTTATTCAAAAGTAATTGGATGACCTAACATAAGTCTCATCTCTGGTTTAAGGAATCAACTCCAAAGCATTTACCTGCTTAATCTGTCATGAAATAACAAAGGAACAGGCCTCATCTAATCATGAAACTGCTTGTAATCAGTGTACTATTACTTTTGAGCATTTGAAAATGGGGTACTACATACGCTATATTGCCAAAAGTATTCACTCACCCATCTAAATCATTGAATTGAGTGTTCCAATTAGTTCCATGGTCACATGTGTAAACCAATAACCTAGGCACACAGACTGCTTCTACAAACATTTGTGCAAGAATGGGTCGCTCTTAGGAGCTCAGTCAATTCCAGTGTGGTACCGTGACAGGATGCCACCTGTGCAACAAGTCCAGTCATGAAATTTCCTCACTACTAAATATTCCACAGTAAACTGTTAGTGGTATTATAACAAAGTGGAAGTGATTGGGAATGACAGCAACTCAGCCATGAAGTTGTAGGCCATGTAAAATCACAGTGCGGGGTCAGCGCATGCTGAGGCGTATAGTGCACAGAGGTCACCAACTTTCTGCAGGGTCAGTCACTACAGACATTGCGCTACATCACCAAGCGCAATGCAAAGCGTCAGATGCAGTGGTGTAAAGCACGCCACGACTGGACTTCCAGGAGTTGGGCTCGGCCCCTTAGTTCCAGTGAAAGGAACTCTTAATGCTTCACTATACTAAGACATTTTGGAAAATGTGTTTTGGAAAACTTTGTGGGAACAACTTGGGGATGGTCCCTTACTGTTCTAATATGACTGTGCACCAGTGCACAAAGCAAGACCCATAAATACATAGTTGAGCATGTTTGGTGTGGAAGAACTTGACTGGCCTCCATAGAGTCCGGACCTCAACCCAACAGAACACCTTTGTAATGAATTAGAGCAGAGACTGTGAGCCCGGCCTTCTAGTCCAACATCATTATCTGACCTCACAAATCTGTTTCTGGAAGAATGGTCAAAAATTCCCATAAACACACTCCAAAACCTTGTAGAAAGCCTTCACAGAAGAGTTGAAGCTTCAAAGGGTGGGCCTACACCATATTAAACCCTGTGGATTAAGAATGGGACCGTGGCGGCGGGGTGTGGTTTGGAGCATGGCTGCAGGGGAGAGGTGGGGCAGCGGGTTCTAAAAGGAGTGTTGGGGGGATGAGCAGCGTACAGCTGCCCGGAATGAGATTGATTGCATGTTTCGTCTTTTTACGCAGTGGCTGATGTGGATGCCTGCCGAGAAACTGAAGGCTGTATAAGTGTAAAAGGAGAACACAATAAAAGGGTATTGTGACATACACCCCTGTGTTGCTGTGTGTGTTTCAGGACTGACCGAAGGCTTTAGTGCTACACTCAAGTTCATATGCGTCTGAAGGCAAATGAGCAAATACTTCTGGAAATATAGTGTGTAACAAGAGCATTGCTGTGCAGGTGCCAATGCTTGGCTGTTTTGTATTCATAACAGGCAGCAAGGGTCAAAGTGCTATTATAATAAAGTCACTGAACAAGTGTGTGAAGTTTGATGGGTCTAGCTTGAACTTTATGCATATATGGTATGAATCTGAACATCCTAGGTCACATCATTCTTGTGTTATGGCCAGTGTTAAAGTTTTTGATGCACAGATGCGGTCGATGCCACCGACCCCTATACCTATGCCAATAGCTTGACTTTTTCTCTGAAACAGCCGAGGTAAAAGACTGGCTGTAATTCCTAAAAAGTTAATGCAATGCATTAATTAAACTGATTCAATTAAAGAGGAAATTCTGCACTACCAGCTTTAATTACATCACAGCTATGTGATTTATAATCCGCTCTGGTGGTGTGGTGTACAGTGGCAAAATTACAAAAATTGTGTCACTGTCCAAAGACATATAGACCCAACTACATGGTTGATACAACCAGCAGGCATTATGCTCGTTTTTTTTACTTGTTACAGAACTTTTATTTTTATATCTTTACTGCTTCATACATGAAACAACTGACCAAATTCCAAGTATTGAACGAAATATCTGAATTTTTTTGCTAACATATATGTTTTTCCAAAGCTTAGTTCTTAGTTCATCATGTAAATAAAACTAAATGAGTCAATCCCAGTTTACGCAAGAAATCTTTATTCATTTTATGTTCTAAAACAAAATTTTAACAAAGAGGAGAGTAGTAAAAAATGTAGCTCTACAGGTTTGTTTTAACTAGTGCCCATTATGTTTAAAAAAAAATACCCTCACTGCTGGCAGAACCAAAAGCTACAACAACAAACAGATGAGACATGAGTAGTACAGTAAAAAAAAAAAAAGGACATGTTCCTCATAGTCCTTAATTCCCCACCTGCCAGCGTCTGGAATATGTTCTGTGATTTTTCACCTTGTCTTCTCACCAACACCCAAAGGAAAGCCATTTTATACATGTTTTATCTCTATCTATTGACACTGATGGTCTCAAAGAGCTTCTCCAGAGGCTATCCGTGAAATCACAGAAATTGCCAACACTTCTGAGAGCTGTCAGCTCTTTCTCTGGTTGTCCACTCAGTACATTTGCTTGTTTGTTTCTCCCCGTTTTCTTCTTGTCTGTCCAAGTAAGTAAAAGGCTGGGTATAAAGAAGTCTTTTTTGCTTCAGTTCATCAAATGTTATTTTAAAAAAAATAAACGTCAGTCCTATGATATTAGAAATATTTATGCCAATACAACTATGCCAAAGGGGGATTTTTGTTTATAAAACAAAATTGGCTACTTTAATTTCTTTCTTACAGCTGATGGCAGGTTAAAATGAAATTCACTGTAAAATTTAAAGACTCCATTTGGAATGAAGCAATTTATAAAATAAACATTTCATTAAATAATAATTCACCAATCAATCATACAAAGCTAAACAAGACATCAGCTAGTGGTCCACACTCAAAGATGTTAATAGAGGACAGCTTTCAGGCCTCTGTTCTGTGGAACTAGCTCCCAGATTTGATTCAGGAGACAGACACCCTTTTAAGATTAGGCTTGAAAATTTGCTTTTTGATAAAGCTTACAGTTAGGGCTGGACCAGACGAACCTGAACCCTTCTTTAGTTACACTGCAATAGGCCTAAGCTACTGGGTAGGGCTGCAACTATTGATTATTTTAGTAATCGAGTATTCTATCGATTATTCCACTGAGTAATCAGATAATAAATACTTTTGTCTTATTAACAGTTCATCTGCATATTTTAACTTCCATAGCTTAAATGCAGATTTTTTTGCTCTGTGAAACAAACAGCGGTGGATGGAGCAGCTACAAAGTTCTCTTTTCTTCACATTGGCACTTGCTGATCAGGTGGTTGACCTCCAGCTGTTTCCCAGTAAATGTTTAATGGTGGTTAAAGGAAAAAGTGCTACTGCTTTGGATGCTAGAAAAACATTTCCTTTTGCTCCACCTGAGCTCACCGTCTCAACAATGGCTCCACCTCTGTGTTTGCTGAGCATGTGCAGACATACAGCACATAAAACAACTGCTTCTGTTGTGTTATCAATGTTTTTGTTGAAAAACTGGGGGCTGCATGAGCTCAATGTTACAATGCTTCATATTTACAAGCATCCACCTAAATACGTTTCTGTTGCAGGTCTTCTTTTAGTCACTAATCAGGAGCATAAAAAATATTTTTGACGAACCCCTCGGTACCGAATGGGTGACTGGGGGTTTCCTGTCGTTACCGAAATCGATCAATAGTGCCAATAGTGGTGACCGCTAGCAAACTGTGGCGATAGCAATCCGTTCTGGTATCCAACAGCTGAAAGTCTCAGCCCAGCGAGCACAACACACAAACGCGGGTGTAGAGAGCAGTGGAGGCATGGGGAGGCATGGAAAAATGTGTCAGTGATGATCCACTCTCTGTTAAAGGGTCGTTTTTTTTTCCAAATAATGGAAATCTGTTGCAGTGACGGGAGAACTTTAACGCTAATGTGGGTGAAACGCTCCGCTTATACGGTGACACCTGAGCGCTGCAGAGTTCATGATACGCGAAGCGTTTCTTCTTCACTCACCACTTTTCAATCATGTGTTTATACACCACTCTAATCAATAATAACTAATCATTAGTTATTATTAATCTCTGGCTAAAAAATAATTGGGGGAAGAAACACTGTTTACACTGCAACACTGTAATTTTATGGCACAAATCTTGTGGCACTTACAGAATGAGTAGTAATTTGAAATCCTGCAATGCATGACTAACTTGCAGGCTACAATTTCACAAACTCTCACAGTAGCATATCTGAATTAAGTTTGGAATCAACTAAAACTGATGCTGCGAGATAAGAAAAGCAAGTAATAAGGTACATTAAAAAAATCTACTAACCTTTTGTTTCTGTTGTAGAGCAAGCATGAAGGCAGATCATGCAGCCAAGCAGAAGTTGCAAAAGTGGAATAAATAAAAACAAAGATGAGAAAGGGAGAGAAACAGAGACAAAGCAAACAGGAAAAAGAAAAGATGGTTAGTGCTCTTTGAAGTAAGCATTATTTCAGACATTTTAATGCCAGCGGAGAGATAAAGCATTGCACTGAAGAAAAACTGATGTTAGAGACCATAGAAAAATACAATTGTTTTGACAGTTTAGGTTCCTTCTATATTTCTTCCCAATAACAAACTCAAAGAAGAAACAAGACACATCACACAATTTTGAGAGCTTTCCATTCAAGGATATAGACTTAATGTTCTACCAATCCAAGGCTTATTTGAAACAACAGTGACACCGATGATTGATGATGACTCTGTCATAATTACATCAGACATCACAGGTCAGAGCCTTGTATCTCTCGTTTGAATAGAACATAATATTACACAGACTGACTGTTCGCATTGCATGCATCAGCATATTGTGTGTCAGATTTTCAACCTGTGTAACTGTGTTTTAGCCACATTCATAGCAGTGATTGGGGCAAAAGGACAAAATTCATATCTAATGTCTAGATCAGTATCTGAAATGTTACAGTTAAACATTTTGCAGCAGATTTTAAGTTGTGTTTGTAAATAACACTTTTATCATCTACTAGGAATCTCTTGACATGGATGTGCATTTTTATCACATTATTAAGTCCACATGGATTTTTCAGCAGAGAGAGTTCCATAAAACAAAACAAAACTGTGGTTACATATGTGTGAAGTTATTTTCCAGTCATTTTGATGTTATTAATTACACAGGTCAACAGACAATTTGTGGCAATGACAACAGTGCTAAAGCTCACCCCACTTTTAATTCTCTGTCTTTTGAAGTTTGTTGGTGAAGCTTTAAGACTTCCCTTCTGCCCTTATGGGTTCTTACTTCAGTAACTGATACAGTAACCACAAAGACAGTAATTATGGCCCACAGTTGTCAAGGGAGCAGATTAAACCTTTGAGTTCAGAAGCTGACATTGTGGCAACATTAACTATGTTTAATTTATTATTTGTGATTAATAATAGAAATAAGATAAGTCTCAGTTATAGATCTAATAATTAACTTTGGCTAAAACCATAATAAATAGCCAACACTAAAAAAAAAAACCTAACTGGAAATAAATGGAGAGGTGTAATGAAGGTCATCAGTAGGATGCTGCTGTTCGTGGTTGCTCTTAACCTCTTAAGACGACAAGTTGCTTATTTTGAGTGAACTACAGAATTAAGAGTCAGAAATATGTGTGATGGCTTTGTGCACCGAGTTTTCAATATTCAATCACATTCTATATTTTTTTTTTGAAGGACATATTTTAGTTACGTTTTGAAAACTAGGCCTAAACCACAGCATTTTCAAAAGTAATTCATATTTCACGGGAACAATTTTGTAATGTTTTTTTTTTTTGACCACTTGCTAAAGATGTTGCTGTAATTTGACCAACACTGATAAGAAAATTTAGCAAACAACAACAACAACAACACATTTTAACATAAAGAGCTGTTTAATGTAAACGTTTACAATTCCCATTATCTATGTTTATGGGAAAACTGTCCCACAGATAATGTTAGATTTAATCTGTATGAAATAAACTAATGCAACCTTTTAGCTATATGCAATGGGAAAATGATAACATCTTGGGAAGAATGTAGGAAGAAATGGGACTGCGTGCCTGGAGTTGCAATGGCATGAACTGACCGGGGACTCACAGGAATAGCAGATAAAACATTGGGAAGATTCAATTCTGAAGTGAAGCCAAAAAGACTGAGAAACATGCATGCGCATGTGCGCACAGACGGGAGGTGCGTTTGGAGGAGGTTAATTATTTAATAGCCAGTAAATGTTATTGTAAACATATATATTAAGGATAATTGAGAAACTAAAAGCAGTGTTAAATCTTATTAAGGTCAACATCTATTGCCTTGGTAAGTGTCTTTATAAGACTGTCTGAAAGGTCCTTAGACAATTACTGTACGGGTGGCTCTATTAGACCGATTTTTCCTTTCTGCTGGGAACTGTCACTCTTAAAGAAATACACTCATGCAAACTGTTTGCTCATAAATGGCTCACCTTAAAAGGTTGGCATGAGAAATAGTGAGATTTCTGACATTCCATACAATGCACACAGCTCCAGTCAACATCACCTATTTCTGATGCTTTGAAAAGTGGATGTTAAGTTTTTTTTATATCGTGAATGCAAGCAGAGAGAAAATGGTCTAAAGGGACTTCACAAGTAAAGCTGTCTACTTCCATGCAATACCACCGGCTGAACTGCAGCTGTGATGTAAGAGAAAGGAGGCAGGGGAAAAGTAGAAAATGATACCAAAGTACAGCAGAGCCGGAGTTGGCTTTGCTGTCCAAAAAGCATGTCTGTCCTTTACAAATTAGTCGTTGGGTAGACAGATATGTCAAAACAGCACAATAGCTTTGTATTCTTGTGTTTGAGGTTTGACTTACTGCAGTCTTAACAGTCATCCTACCGAATAGGATCTGTGCAAACCCCAAAAGTATATTTTTTGTCATATATCACAAGTTTTTTGTTTCCCCCATTTCCATCATTCCATTTGTTTTATAACTTCATGACAGTCAAATTGTTCATTTTCCATTTCTGCTTTGATTGGTGCATTTAAAAAAAAATACAAATGCTGTTGAAAGCAAAAGCACCTAAATCCACCTATGAAGTTTCAACAAATGGAAGTATTTATTCAGTTAATGTTGGACCATGGGTCCTCAAGCATCATGCAGTATCAAGAGGGACAGGGGGACTCCATCAGTCATTTTAAATGAGAAAGACTCCATCACTATATTCATTGTGTGAAGAACTTCCCAGACCTGAAGATATCAGAACACTGGAGGCACTGCTGGATCTACCTGAGACAGCTGGGGCATGCCCTAGTCACACCACACATGAAAAGGAATGGGGGAAACTCCACCTGCAGAGGTGACTATCCAACACTTGGGTGGAAAATCTGCTTGTAGAAGGTGTTACCTGTGCTCCTGAATCACAGACAGGAAAGTAGCAACTGCTTGCTCCTCCGGTCACGCGCCAGCACGCCCTGAGCATAGCATGTGGCAAACTATGTGTATAGCTGCAAATAGTGTGTACTTAGTTGTTGTTTAGCTGTTTTTAGTCATTTCCTGTACCTATGCAATGATAGTAAGGTTCACCTTGCCAGGTATACTTCTCAGTGGGTGCTAATCTCCACTGATCTGCCCTTTGTCTAAGATTATGTTCATATTATTTATGAATATAATTTATAGATGCAGCCAAGAGGTGGAGGGTGTCGGACTATCGGCTCTGCTTTTTGTAGATGATGTGGTTCTGTTGGCTTCATCAGGCAGTGACCTCCAGCTTACGCTGCAGCAGTTTGCAGCTGAGTGTGAAGCGTCAGGAATTAGAATTAGCATCTCCAAGTCTGAGGCCATGGTTCTCAGCTGGGAAAGGATGGCCAGCCCGCTCCAGGTCAGGGATGAGCTGCTGCCCCCAGTGGAGGAGTTATAGTATCTCGGGATCTTGTTCACGGGTGAGGGGAGAGTAGAACAGGAGACTGACAGATTGGAGCAGCATCTGCTGTAATACAGAAGCTGTTGTGGTGAAAAGAGAACTGGGTGTGGAAGTGAAGCTGCCCATTTACAGGTAAATCTATGTTTCTGCCCTCGTCTATGGTCATGAGCCGAGCATAGTGACTGAAAGAATAATATTGCAGACATAAGTGACAGAAATCAGCTTCCTCAAATTCTGCTGCCACAAATTCAATTAGGTAATTTTGTCTATAACATCACAAACATATTTAAAAGTATAGTAAATGCCCAAACTGTGAAATTAATGAACCACAGTTTGAAACTAATATTAAAAGAGGTTTTAACAGGTTAATTTAATTTTGTGCATCTTAGAGGGTGTTACTGATATGACTCAAAATGACACAGACAGACCTAACTGGAAAACAGCTTCTAAAAAAGAAATAATAAGAGCTTGGTACACAAAACATGAAATTCAAAGACTGATGTAAAGCAAAGAGTCTTCAACCCTCTCGCAAGGTTAAAGTGTCCACTACAACATTACTATCACAAAAACTTCTTCAGATGTTCTGAAAAGCACTTTACAGACAAAATCTATTTTCTGTGATACTCTTTGCAAGTCCAGTATTGAAGAGTTATTTTGGCTAAATCAATAAAAGAAACTGATCTTGACAAGACTTGTAACCAGTGATATTATAAACAAGTAAAGGACAATCATAGAAATAAGAAAATAAAGCCAGGATGACTGTAATCCTATGAAAGTTAAAATGTGAACTAAGACAATGAAAGAAAGCTTCTACATTGGGGAAAGAGGAATAAAACCTTCCAAATGCTTTCAAGATAAATCAACATCAACCAGAAAGCGCACCAGTTATTAATTTATTACATTCTTTTAACCCGTCTACCGTGCACACCAGGCTGTCTCCTGTGCTTAATTCTGCTCTGTGATTACTGTATTACACTACAGGCATAACCTTACAAACATTAAAGTAACATCCTGTCTCAGTTGTGTTTCTAACTGGAAAATCTTCATAAATTTTTATTGTTTAGGACAGGATATTTTCAGAACATCTCTAATAAATGAAGAACCTTCTATACGTGTTTGTTTCTTGCTTTTTATACCAACTGTTCATCTGTTCAAAAATGTGGTAAGCACAAGTAAAGTAGGTTAAAAACAGCAGTAACTGTGTCCTAAATGCAGTTAAGTCTTCCCAGGCTAGTACAGTGCTGGGTTGCAGCAGTCCCTTCCTGCTTGCAGGTTGCCTATTTGTTTGGGTTAATGCAGGCTAGCACTCACCACGCTGCTTCATCCTCTCTGGTTTCTGGTGTGACACTTTGAGGTCTCCACATTTTCAAAACCCACTTACAATGATTTTCCCCATTTCTACTCTGAGCCTTTTATGAGTAATGGCATCAACAGGCAGGAGAGATACTGTGTGCTGCTGTTTGTGACCACCCCCCCACCCCACCCCACCCTCAAGGTGAAAAGTTTGGGGGTAAATTTTAATGTATATAATATCAGTCTAGATCATGTCACATACCTAGTTTGCATTTCAAGGTTTTCTTGAATTGTGATAGCTCAGTCTTAGAAATCAGAATCAGCTGCATTTTGCTGTAACACTCAATTCCCCCTGCAATTAATGATTTCGGTAACATCTCACGCTAGTTGCAATCAGCCTGTTGTGCAAGACATTTTAAACAGACACAGCACCAGTCTCTCTCAAAAGTCTATAGCTAATGAGGAGATACTTGAGAGAAGAGCACAGACATTATTCAGGGATTTTTTTTTTAACTGTTGGTTACAAAATGATTGCTCCGAAGTCCTCCACATATTGCCTCATTATTCAATATATGTTTTTTTTGTTCTTGTAAATGCCTTCTTAGAAATTAAAATGTTATATACATTTTGTGTATGAGGTTTCTTAATACTATAAGGAATCACACACTATATATTTAATATAAATAAAAAATCAGTTTACATGTGATTATGATGAGGTTTGCTGAAAATGCCATTCCCAGACTTTGTGTAGATGACAGAAAATGTCTTAGAAAACTACAGTATGAACAACAAGCATCACGAAAGAATCAGGAAGTTTCAAGAGATACAAATTCATATTTAATGAGGAAAACTAAGTGAATACTGTTTCACATTGTGTCCCACTTAATGTTTAATGCTGATCCAGATGCTGCTGCTCTTAAGTGAGATGAAACATGATGCTACACGGCTGTGTTAATAAGAAAACAAACCCACAAGCCTGTATGCATGCAAGTTCACTCAATGACCCATACCACTGGTAGCAGCTGGGTCTGATTGCGCAACCTACCAGTCATCCTGCTCCTACAACTTCCACTGGGACTGGAAGAAACAGTGAGGAGAACAATCTTTCAAATGATGTGAAATGTTTGACTTTAGTCAAGTGTTTCATGCATTTGTCAGTAAATATAAAATGCATTACCCATTAACAGTAACAAACCATGTAGCCAGCACACCAAAGAGCTGCGTGTCTGCCCATATGATGAGCCATTCTGTAGGTGAACATGTGCAGGCACTGGGTATTTACCCTAACAGGAAAGTACAGTGTCTTCTGGTGGACATCCTTCCTTTGCTCTCCCCAAATCACACCTGTTTGACTGTCTGTCTACCTGTGTGCCCTTTAGATCTGCCTCCATTATTCAACGTTTTGACTATAGGGAGCTAGGGTTGCATTGGTGTGTAAGGGAGGTCCCTCTGTGCTCTGAGAGGAGCGGCATAGAGTTGTGACAGGTAGATAACACCTGGATGAATAATTCAAATTGGCGTAAGCTAGCTGAGGCAGTGACAAGACAAGAAAGAAAACACAAGACGTGAATAAATCATCAGTGAAGGGACTAATAAATGAAGCACTGGGGAGGGATAACGTCTCTTGCTACCTCCTACTCAAGCTTTAATCATTCCAACAACCTTGTACATGAATATTCTGAATATTACCAGCAACACTAATGTGTTAGGCGGTATATCTATGGAGTTTTATTATGCAATATCACCACTAGAAATAGTCGCCAAAGTACAAAACAGCCTGATTCCACACAGGGTGCTGACTGGTAACTGGTAGTGCTAAAACTACTAAAATAGGGGAAAAGAATAGATTGACCTATAATGGAGCAGACTGCACAAGCAGTTTATTCAGATAGAGGAAGCCACTGTTTATGTATACTGTGATAATCCAAATGTTTTGGTTCAAATATTTCACCAGTACATTAAAATACTTGGGGATGGTATTGGCAAAAAAACAAAAAGAATAAAGAAAAAATTCATCTAAATTAGAATTCCAGCTTACATGTGTTGACACTGCTGCGCTGCACAACTTCAGTTGGTCTAAAGCTCCATCCACAATGGAAGCAATATGTAGCACCATGGCAACAAAAACCATAAAAAAGTGAAATGTGTTCAGAAACTTCAAGCAATGACGTGCCAAATAACTACGGCAGACCTGGGATAAACTTTACTCGACGTCCAAGCAAGCAATTGAAGCAAGTACCAACGAGAGCGCTAGATATGGCCTGGTGATAAATACATCAGAGGGTTACATAGGCCACCAGAGCCTGAAAAGTCCACCAGGAACCATCTTAATCTCCTTCCAATGCTGATGCAGTTTAAGATAGTGGGCTCCACCTCATATATAAAGCTGTTCAAGGCCTTCACCTTTCTTTTAATTTTTATGTGCATATTTACTAATTGTTAATCAATCACTTTTTTGTTTTGTTTTGATATTTTTGTTGCTTTTCTGTTAAATTACACTGTATCTAAAGAAAACATTTTTAAGGTTCAATGAATGCATGATGCTTATAAAGTCAGAGTAATACTGCTGAATTTCTATGATTTCATATATTGACCAAGATTATGATTTGTGCCAGACAGTTGGGACAAGGACACTGAAGAAAAAAATGAAGTATGAAGAGAGTTTAAAGCAGTGCTGCACAGAAACATACTGTACACCATAAAGGAAAAAATACTCTACTTCTTTTAAGTAGAACAACAAAGAAATATTATGTAACAATAAGTTAAGTAATGTATTACACACAAATACTTGTCTGTGTGAAAACATCTACTTATTAAGGATAACCAAACCTTCTCAGAATACAACTGCACCACCTTGACAGATGGAAAGTAAATTAATAAATATATTAAAAATAGATGGAGTCTTACCTGTTCTCTGTGATCCAAAAGTAAGAGCAACTCTGTTGAGCAGCTCTGGTTTTGCGTGCTGGTTCTCATCAACCCGCACCCAGAAACAGCCCTCTGACATTTCTTGGGGACGAATCTGAAAATACACAGCCACAGTTTAACATTTTTAATCAGCACATTTTTAAAAATAATTTAATTTAAACCTTTATTTAACCTGGCAAACACATGAAGAACAATTTCTTATTTACAATTGCGGCCTGGCAAAAAGCAAAGCCTTTTGAAGGGAAGGGAATCTTTCTTTGGTTAACCAATTATTAATGCTCGACAGAGAAGTATAAAGAAATCACATTATTTAATCTGGTATTAGTCACAGTAAAGTCTCAAAAAGACATAGTTGCACATGAGGAAGGACATAAAATGTTAAAAAAAATTAAAAAGAAACACCACAAGATGTTTGTATTTCTTTCCACATTAGTATAAAGTACAATGTACTCATTACTCAGTGAAACAGTTTGCCTCCTTGGGACAATAACGGGAAGTCAGCAAAACTCAGATACTACAGACTCACTGAAATTAAGGAAAGGAAGGAAACTCAGAAAAGCAGATGTGAGTGCATGCGTACATAAAATATTAACTTTTTTAATTGAATGTGTTGAAGACTCTTTAAATTTAATCCGCAGTCTACCAATGAATATTTTCAAAATGAACACTTCCCTTAATCTGCAAATGTTGGCAGCACTGCTGGTGTCTTGGAGAATCAACACTCTTCACTGCATATTTTTGTACTTATATTAAATGGATTGCATTGCCACAGCCAGCAACAGGCTTTGAAAGGGAAATTAGAGCTAAGACACCCAAACGCTGTTGTGTGACTCGATAGGCTGATACCCTACTGAAATGCTTGTAAATACTGGACTAAGTAGAGTCAGGTGAAATGCAACACCAATGGGATTCTTACATAGTCCTGTATCTACTAGATGTGTAAAATGATGATAAGAGATGTGGGATCAATGCCGGTAGATCAAACAAAGCCAAACCAACCAAGTTGCATTTCTTGATATTTAATGAAATGAAGGATGGTCAAACTGCAAGACAGTGCACTGATCTCAGCAAAGATGCCCTCATTAAGCACCTTTCAAGTTTGGAAAGTGATAAACCAACGTCAGGTCATTAGCACATTTGTTTGTAGGCAACAGTTGAAATCTTATTAATGAGCAAGTTTTACAAATTTTGTCCCAAACACAACCTTATGCAGCGGTCTTCTACAGCTGCAGGACAGGTTCTCCTCATGTCCTACAAGAATGTTCATTTTAAATTTCAAACATCTGGTTTAATTTACTGACCATCTGCACTGTTGTAAATCTGACATTAAATTATTAATCAAACCACAAACTAACAGCTCTGGTGTTGTGAACTAATATTGCTTTGCAGATAACAACATCTGTATTGGTACCACAGAGGATGCTCTGACAATAGCATCTGATCATCTGCTATTTTCAATTATTTCTGGCTTGGCACAAAACTAAATTGTTGTTGTTTAATTCTCAGAAAAACATCTGTACTTTGCAGGAGCTGCCAATAAACATCAGGAAAAGAGTAGAGAGCAAAGAAAAGGGCCCCTACCTGGCCTAAATTTTCTGTTTCTTTTTCCAAACTTTTTGTAATGTATCTCAATAATGTCATTATTTGAGGTAACAAACACTACAGTGCATTGTACTGATTTGTTTTCCTATAGTATGCCACTACTGTGTAGTACATGGTTAAACATTAGAAATACCAAGAGTCTTACCTTGGACCAGTTGAGGCGCTTCATGGAGGTTTCAGGCTTAAATTCCTTCTTTGGCCTGAGGCCATAAGGCAGAGCGTGCTGTGTAGGGGAGCCTAGACCACCCCCAAACCCAGGAGGGGGTGGGGGGGAGCACCAAATGGAGGAGGCATTCCAGGTGGAGGAGGTGGGGCAGAACAGCCAGGTAAGGGCGGTGGAGGGGGAGGTGGAGGGGGAATTGGCCCTAGACATGCTGGAGCAGGGCTTGGAAGCCCGGATGGGATTTTTGAAGATGATGCCTGTCCAACATTGGCAGAGGCTGGCCCCACAGGAACAGCTCCAAACTGAAAATTCAGGCAAAAGAAAATAGTATATATACAGATAAAATACACATACACACACACACACACACACACACACACACACACACACACACACACACACACACCTCACCAGAATTTAAGCAGTTTTAGAATTCAACAGCAAACTGTGGCCTAAAAATAAAGAAATTGTATTAAAAAAAACATTATCATCAATTAAATGCCCAAAACAAGAGTACACTGCTGAGCTGCCTTGGAGCAAGGCAATGAACAAGCCTGTAGCTCCATGCCACTGAACTTCTCTTTCAACTTCAAAATCAAAACTGCTTAAAAACAAATTTCCTGGGTATAAGTTGAAGAGGATGGATAGATGGATGGGTGGATGGGCAGATGGAGATGCAATTAATCATTGGCTTTAGTCTTTTCAGGGAACTTACTTAAAACTAGAAGCGTACTCAGCAGAACACATATATCCCAAACCCAAAATTTTCTATGTGCGGATACTACGCTGCAATAGATACCACCCAAGGTTGTCACACTCCATCATAAATTACTAGAACACAAGGAGTAGAAATTCATTTTTTTTGGCTTTTAAAAACTAAAATGTGATTTTATATTTTTATTTTACAAAAATAAGATCCACAAGTACAGATAATGGCATGTATAGTCCGGATATATTTTATTCAGTTTATGTATCTTAATAGCATCCTCTAAAAAAATAAATAAATAAATGGGAAAAAAAGAAAAATTTGAACATTTCACTGAGATATGAATTTTTAAATTTCACCTATGATGAGAAACAGGGAATTTTTAAAAAAAAAATATGGACAGGGATTTTTTAAATTTTGAAATTTGTTTGCTATCTGCACCTTTGGCCTTGAAAATCAAAATTGTTTTTATTGTAGGGGCTTTACCTTACAATAAAGTGCCTTGAGGCAACTGTTTCTAGTGATTTGGTATTATGTAAATAAAACTGAATTGAACTGAACGGAACTGAACGGAACTGAATTGAACGTCTTTGGGCCCCTAAGAATATTTCCACAAAGTTCCATCAATTTTGGTTCAAAACTTTTAGAGTAACAGACAAACAATTAAACAAAAACCGGGGTGAAAACATGACTTCTCTCCACCAACCTGTGGGTGAGGTAATAACAAGATGACAATAACATGCAAATACATAAATATACTGCATACATACAAGCAAATCAAATATTTTGTTTAACTTTAAAATCAGGCTGTAGTTAAAGCATGGAACGATTACTTAACACTGCAAAGATTCAACATGGGTTTTTTTTTCTGCAGCGTGAAAGCCTTCGAGTCTCATTTATTATCTAACAGTGAGTTCACGCGACAAAGGAAAACAAAGAAAAATGACTTACTGAAAAGGCAAAATAAATATATATAACAAAGTACAGCACCTGCCAAGTGTGTAGCATACAGTATGTTCAGTATTCTTTCCTAATACCACTATGCTATGGATAATAGAGCTGTATTCTTTCAACCATCCAGTAAAGGCCAAATGCTCACAAAGGGTCCAGATTCTGTTCAGATCATACACACGATTTGTTTTTTCCCAATGCAAAAAAATGAAATGCTATAACTGGGCCTACAAGCTTTGTAAATTGTATCATATAGAGCAAATGGCTTATTGATCCATGCACTAGTTTTAGATTAAAGACGCACACTAAAGGTCAGCCGTGGGCTCTTATTCTGCCTCTACAGGGAAGAACACCTTTGCTGAATTAACAAGCATGAGTGCAAGTCTGTTGGTGAGAGCGAGACTGACACAGACATGGACAAAGAGACAAAGCATGTATGCATACATGCACCTGCACTGGTTAAATGTACCATCACCATTTGAATCAAGGTACTATTTGAGTATTCATCCTGTGTTTGCTCGCTCAAATTGAAAAATTATCATGGAAAAAAAAGGAAGTTCTCTTCCTCTCTCTGAGTGTGTAGTTATCTTGCAGTGCCAGGGTGTGGGAGTAACTCTCTGGAGTGTTGTGGTATGGGAGGGAGGGGGGAGGCTGAAGGGGTTGTCAGAATAAATTGCTTTTAGAACAATTTCCTCTTATGGGATAGAGATCAGAGAATTAGAAATGGCCAACATGGAGGACTGGTCAGTATTCCTATTAGACTTAGTGTCAGCTAGCCAGTAGAGCAGCCACTATGTCAAACCAAACTGCAGGCTCCAGTGAATAAAACCCCCACACCCCATGCCGCAACCCTAAATAACAAGAACATCTCATCATGGAAAGTAAGAAAAGAAAGTCGAATTACATTTCTATGCAAGATTTATAGGATTTTAATTAGTAATCCAATCCCATGTTTTCTTACACACCCTTACACAATGTTTTCTCACATCCTGAATAGAATAAAAAGAAATGTAGAAAAATACCTGGGACCTGAAGGCCTGCAGCTCTGCATGGAGTTCAGCTATTTTTCTTCACACTTAACCAGCTGAGCTTGTGCCTCCTGTCTGCTTACAAACTCCTCATCAAACTGAAAAAGAGCATCAAATAATCAGTTTATTCAAAAAGCACAAATTAATGCTGAATACGTGCAATTTGCAATTATCATAAACAATATTAAAAGTGTTCAAGAATAATGTCATAATAATACAAATAAATGAGCCTTCATTTTGCTTTGATTACCCCGTCTAAATTTCAAGCTTTTGTCAAACAATCGTTAACTGAAACCTTACACACAAACCAATCAGCATGACCATCTTTCTAATCAGGAGCTACAACCTGCTGCTACTGGCTTCAATTAATGACCGCAACAAAACCATCTGACCTCAGTTATTTTACCATTACTACTGTTATTGAGGAAAAACGGACTTTTTATTACAATAAAACATCATTCAATGTTGAAGTGAATTTTGAGCATTTTAGGTTCAGTCTTGCATTGTCTTCCATAGCAAAATGTCACATCTCCTAACTGACGTTTACAAATGTATAGTATATTTATTCTTCTTATTACCTTGTTATATTCATATTTTCAGGAATGTTTTATTGACCGTGGTTACATTTCATTAACATGTAATTTTATTCAACGCATTAGTCTAAATGTCAACACACCGAGGTTTTGCTCTGTTTTGTCAATACTTGCCTTCTGTGCCAGTTCCAAAGCTCGTTGTTCATATTCATCTATTCGAGATTTATCCGCACACACCTCTGAAAACAAAAAAAACAAGCAGTCAGAGAATTATCAAGGCAAGAGTTAAAAATGAGGGGAAAAAAAGACCTGTAATTAAAATAAGCTCCCACAAGTTTGCAACTTGCCTAGGAGGTGGCTAAAGTCGACATCGAGGCGCTTGCGATAACTGAAATCTGGGTCAGTACCGCTACGGTGGAGCACAATTTGAGAAACACATTCCTCAATGATCTTAAAGTACTGTGGCCTGTGAGTGAAGAAAAATGAGACAAGTATAGGGAGAGACAGTGAGAAATACACAGGGAAGTGTTTTAGAGCTGTGGGCAGTTCTAAGCAATTTTAATCCTTGATTTAAGCAGGCAAACCATTAAGAACAAATTGCTATTCACAATGGTGGTCTGACAAATGGCAAAGAACCTTACTGAAAAGAAACTATTCACATTCACTTTGCTCTGCTGTAATAAAATTAACAATTTAAATCACTCCTGGCAGCTGCATTTAAATCACATCAAATATTATGCATGGCTATCCACTGTGTTTACGCTACGTTACCTGCAGATGACATCAGGTTGCTACAAGGTATCCCCCTACAATTCTACAAACATTATGCAGGATATATTACAGGAAATCGTTTCTGTGCGTCAATCTTTTCCAACTTTCCTTACTCTAAAAACAGTGTTTCATATTTTATTCATGACATGCTTAATGGTGTGAATAATACAGTACAATGTGACCATTTATGACTCAAAATACAGCAGACAAGTTAAATAAAATAAAAATTGCCATCTACCTTTGCAAACCTGTGCTGGCGGGTGTTCATGTTGTGCAACTTTGCACCATTTAAACAAACAAAAAGACTTCTTTACAGCTATTCCAGAGCTTTTAGGCTAGTGATGCTATTAGCTGGAAATTGGTTACAATTTATTAACACAAATTTATGTTCCATTTCATTCTGAAATTTTATGCACTGCATTGCTACACTCAGGAAAGTGCGAGCAGAGGCAGCCTGTACAGTCTGTGCCAAAGGATTCATGCTTTCTGCTTGTCATTGCACTTTAATTGTTTAAATAGGGCCTGGGTTTACAAAAACACACAACTGTTTTAATCTGCTTTGTGTATTGTTGTTCAAGAGTTTTATATGGGTAATTCAGATGTGAAAGGAGTTGT
Organism: Pterophyllum scalare; assembly: GCA_024447675.2. Taxonomy (NCBI): domain Eukaryota; kingdom Metazoa; phylum Chordata; class Actinopteri; order Cichliformes; family Cichlidae; genus Pterophyllum; species Pterophyllum scalare. The sequence continues at coordinate 108,099 of JAMQGT020001729.1, read as the reverse complement.
ACTGTATGAAGGAAGAGCATGGCTAGCGAAAAGATAAGGGAAATGTGGCCAACATTTTTAACAGTTACAGCATAACAGTATATTATCAAAGATAGTTTAATAAACTAACAGGACTCTCTATGTCTCTGAGCTAACTGCAATTTTGGTGTATTAATGAGTTAAATGATTTATTGTTTTTAAAGTAACAAGTGAAATCTGAAGCCTACTCACACAGAGAATCACAGCATGGTGCATTTTACATGCACAAACATCCCCGACTCTGTTAACATGAGAATCAGGTCTAGAAAGCAAATCAGCACACTAATTAACTGAAGTGTCACATTGTTCAAATTGGAGAAAAAATACACACACACACACACACACACACAGACAATGGCATCTCAATGTGGAGAATAACTATACAACTCCTGGTTTAACTTCTTTAGATTTTTCATTCTATAATTGAACAGATATAGTGATGTAAAGTAGATGATTGTTGTGCAAGACATCAAGTATCGCAAAACACCACTAACAGGGAACAAGAACTATCAGGGAGAAAAAAATGTTATCAAGATAAAAAATAAATTCTGCTCCTCCCTTTGTTTTTAAGAGGTTGGTATTGTGTTTGCTTATGCACGTGTGTCCACATACACTTCAGTTATCACTGAAGCAATATGTAAGCTTTCTGCCGGACAGGGAAACAACTGTGTTGATTCTTGAGACAGTAAATTACCAACACGAGGTGGATGCTAATGTTACACAGATTAAGTCTCTTTTGGTTCCTTAGAACCTTGCACTTTAATATGAGCACTGTTTTGATGATGATGATATCAGCAAAATGCTGAGTAATTGCATTTAAACAGTTTCATATAGCTCTACTGGACACACGGATCACAAAATAACCAGGGCCAAGCCTCAATAAGCAGAAAGAAATAATATAATAATAACAGATGACATGCAACGCTGGGAGGCACAGCGCTATTGCAAGTTAAAGATAAAGTGAATGTTTGATCTGCTCATTATCTTACAATGATGCCGCTGAGAGTCCTAATCCTTTCTACACCAAATCATTAACTCATACTTTGATACTTGCAAACAGTGATTAATCAGGAACATTGGTTTCCACCTCTTCCTAAAACAATGCAGAGACTGGATCTCATAATACAATGCGTATGATCTGAAAGATGAGCTGCAAGACGGAATCATTGTCTGGATGCAGACAAAAACATTAACAAAAGGAATTCCAATAACTGAAACCAGTGCAGTGTGTCAAAAAGACCACATTCAGACAACACTGTCTGATGTGCCACTGGGGAAAATTAATGGTGTCCAGAGGAAGACAAATCTCCTGAGGAAACCTGGTACACATATTTTAAAGAAATACTTTAAGCTGAAAAGAGCCTAAACCACTAAACTACAGGGAGAAATATGCCCATGCTATTAAGCTACTTTTTTTTTTTAAAATAAACAATCCTCACAATTTTAATTTTAAATAATATGATGTGTTTGAGCGATTTACTGTTCTTGAGAAAACACATTTACAGAATAATCTATTATTTATTTGTTTTGGACAATGAGTGTAGGAAAATAATTTCTGGTACATTTGCCTCATGAATTATTTAAAACACAAGTGAATTATCATACTGCTGGTTATTATTATGTGTTAGTTACTGCCCTTACATTAAATAAGAGTAGAGGCTGAAGTTGCATATCACAGGCAAAAGAAGACATGAAACAATAGAAACAATGGCAGCATTACAGGAATCCTAAAGAGAAACCTAAGATTACAAGTAACTTTCTCTCATCCTTGTTCTGGATCTTAAAACAGCTCATTTCACAGTATAGCTGCATTATCAATATGCACTGGTTAATTGTACTATACCATTACAGCTTTATTTATAAAAGCACTTTGAAACAACCACAGCTGACATAAAATGCTGTACATTTGAAACATGCAAAAAAGGAACCCTTTCGCATTTAAAAACATACAATTTACTTTTAGGTCTCGCTGGGGTCCAAAGTCAAGGAAACAAGATTTTAAGAAGAAGGTTTTAAGATGAACTTTAAAAATGGACATTGAAGTGGCCTCTCTAACATGCAAAGGCAAGTTATTCCATAATTTAGGAGCCCTGTCTCCTCTGAGCTTCCTTCTGGATCTAGGTACTTCCAGGAGCAGCTGGTCAGCTGACCTGAGAGACCGATAAGATATGTAGGGATGAAGAAGCTTAGACAGGTAACGCAGGGCAAGACTGTGAAAAGATTTTAAAACAAACATAAAGAAATGGACCCTAAAATATAGAGGCAACCAGCGAAGAGAGGCCAAGACAGAGGCTATGTGCTCTCTTTCGGGTTCCTGTCAAAGATTGTGCAGCAGCATTATGAACCAGTTGCGTGAGTAGCGACTGACTGACTCATACATAAAGTGAGTTACAGAAGTCCAGAAAAGATGAAATCAATGCATGGAGCACTGTTTCAAAGTGCTGTTTCACAGTTTCACTTAAATGATAAAAACTGGACTTAACCACAGCTCTGATTTGGCTGTCCGATTTAAAATCACTGTCCAACTTAAAATCAAGATCAGTAATAACAGGTTTAAAATATACCTTCAAGAGTGCCAAATCAACGGAGGAGGACTCACGGGAGCCACTGGGTCACCTCTGTTTTCTTTTCATTAAAATTTAAATTTCAAATTGCAGTCACCATAAAATAAAGTAAATATCCTGTCCACTGGGCTGTCCAGGATATATCACGATTGGTTTTATCCCTTCCAAAAAAAAAAATTGGACACTGTGTAAAACATAAATCTAACAAGAAAAAAAAAATCACAGTGCTATTATTTTCAAATCTAAAACTCATATTTTAAAAAAAAAAACAATAATGCAAATAAGGCAACATGTATTTTGTTTGAACTCTATACATTGCTTCATTTTAAAAAGTAGCAAAAAAGAAAGATTGGGAAAGTTGTGCAGTTTGAATACACATGCACACATATACCTGGCTGAAAATTTCACAGCTCATTTGATCAATCTGTAATAAGACTGGGTATAAAAACACCATCCTACAGAAGCTGAGTTTTTCAAAAAAAAGACGGGCAGGGGTTCAACACTGAGTGAAAGCGTGTGTGGGCAGCTAGTTAAACAACAGAACAATGTTCCTCAAACTAACATTTGAAGGACACTGGGGATTTCATTATCTCACTTTCGATGTCTGATGCACTGTCTTTGAACAATTTTAACTTTTATATATAATGATTTACAAATCATGGCATTTATGTTTTGCTGGTTTGTTTGTTTTTTGTTTTTTTTTGCCAGTCTAGACAATTACATCCCTCAACACAGGGAGCAACAATGTGTGTTTTGACTGTATTAAATATTTGTGCAGTTTACAGTTTTACAGAATTGCATTATCATAAAAGCACCAGTGCTTACATTTTAAAAAATCATTTTATATAAAGAAAATTAATCAGACAAAGCTAGAACAGAGCACCAGAAGGATGTTGTTTTGGGGCAGGTGATGCACTTTGTATTCTTCAGTCTAAAGCTTCATCTTTTGATCAACCCAAGGTTTAAGTCACACCCAACAGCAAGAGAACCAACATAAAATAAGCCTTTGAAAAGTACCATTAATAGGAGGTGAGAAATGTTCTGTAGCAATGGCTGCTGTAGATGGCTTAGAGATGAAAGAGAAAGCATTCTCTTTGTTAACCAATGTCATTGAGAAGGTTTAAGGCAGCAAGTGCTAGACCTCCCCAAAGCATAAGTTCTTCAACAATGTACATCATTAACACCATTCAAAAGTGCTTGCATGTGTGTGCATTTAGGTAAAAATGTGACATTAAAATATAATCAGACACCATTATCACCACAGACACTGTAAATTACGTTAATACACACTTCTGACTTAACCAAAGAGCTGCAACTTTTAAGAAAACTAATAAGGCAAACAAATCTAACTACAAAAAACTACATAGATATGTATTAATAAATAAAGACAGGTGATGATAAATCTAATAATTTATTCAAATGAGAAGAAAACTATTACTTGATTCATTAGACTGTGTGTGTGTGTGTGTGTGTGTGTGTGTGTGTTTTACCTGACCAAGTGGTCATTTCGTATAAGCATCAGGTGCTGCAGTATAGAGAGGAAATATGGCTCTGCACTGCTGTCCTTTACCATGCTCTGCACAATACTGAACACATCCCCCGCATCAGTGCAGTGAGTCAAGGATTTGTACTTTAATGTCAACAGTGCAATTTCACATAAAAAAAAGAAGGTAATGAAACAAAAAGAAATGTAAGAAATGTGCATTTTAACTCTAATTTGCACTCCATTTTCTATAATGTCAGAAATAATTTACCCTAAATGGATTCCATGAATGTCTCAGACCAAAATCAGGCACATTTACAGGGCACAGACACTGAATCAGACCTCCAAGTTACATGTACCTTTTTATAATAATGACAAGGATATTCAAGCTCACTCTTAATGTCTTCCAGCCTGTGAGAGAACTCCATCATGTCCTCTTCTTTGTGCTCCTCAAATACCTTGAGCTGAATGTCAAGGGCCTCATTCCTGATGGCTAGCAGTTGCTACAGATGGATCAAGGCAGAAAAAGAAAGTGCATTAAGAACTATGCAAAATAAAATAGTGAGAAAAGCTCAAGATCCTTTATTAAGCTCCAGCAAAGACAACAAGATCATTCTAAGCTCCATTAATCTTCGTGATTTACAGGTGTGGGCACCAGCTTTTTACTTTAATTTATTATCTTCTAATTTTGCTGGCAACAACAACAACATTGTTTACAACAGTTAAACATGTTAGCCAGATGGTATAAAAAACAGTAGAGAAGATTATTAGCCCAGACACTAGAAACTTTATTGGTTTCTGGCTACCGCTGCTGAGGACGTGCAAACTCTCCTCTATGTTTCATGAATTATTTGCTGGAGCAAATCGACGATATTTCACTGAAGTGGACAACTCATTTAAATATTAATGAAAGGTGAGCGTGAGTTTATATTGTGTGTGTGTGTGTGTGTGTGTGTGTGTGTGTGTGTGTGTGTGTGTGTGTGCGCGCGTGCGAGTGTGTGCGTGAGTGTGTGAGAGTGTGAGTGTGTGTGTGAGAGAGAGAGAGAGAGAGAGTTCATGTTTTGCTTACCGGCAATATCTCTTTCAGGCCACAGCGCATAAATTCATTTCTAATGTGCAGCCTGAAGTCCAGCTCATCAGGAGATGTTACTAATGCATTGATGAGCTGCATGCATGCCACCTGCAACACGAGGGTACACAGAACAAAAACAGAGTGAGAGAAGGAAAACGGGCAAAGTGAGAGAAAGAACCAAAGAAAGAGATGACGGACTTTTTCCAGAAGATGATGAAAAGCGTGCTGGCATGCATTCTAAATGAGGCATGTCCCTTGGAAGCAAAGGACCATAACTAATGCATGTCTATTTTTTCCAGTCACCAACTGAGTGGGGGGAGGGGGTGATTTTAATATTAATGTAACAACTGCAGACCCATACACACACACACACACACACACAACTAACCAACTGTCAATTTAAGGGCAAACTTGCTGTTTTGAAAGCTGTTTTTCACTCCCCTCTGAGTTTGGTTTATTACACAGGGACAGCTGCATCTTGTGACACATCAACTACCCAGGCAAACAGAAAAATCAATTATTGACCAGTAAAACAATCCACTCATGTGTGAAAAGACAGTATGGCAATGCTAGATATTCAGGTGCCTAAAGGATCATTGTCAAATTGATAGCAGACTCTTATCTTTGGCGCTCATGCTTAGTAATACCCGTCTCCCCTTTTTAATATTTTAATACAAAATAGTGACATTACAAAGTGTCACTATTACCTTTGTGTTGTCTGCCAATAAATCAACACCATTGTTATTGTAAAAATGAAAAATGACTTGGGTGATTTCCTATTTTCCATATTTACTGGTTTTGAGTTTAGTCAGAACTTGCAGGAGAAGCAATCCAAATAAAATCCAAATAAAAGGAGGGGGAAGAAGGTCAATTCAGTCCTTGGCATCATGATTCATGAGTCAAATATCACAATATAGATGCACTGCTGGGATATAAATTCTGTGATTTGATTGCAGCTTAGCATACATTTTAACAATTTAAATGTGTGCATCTAGTGATGTATCAGGTGTCATGAAAAGCAACATAGATGTGTATGGCTGAAGTAACCCAAGCAAACAAAGACAAAGAATAAACAGCAGTTTTTGCCACAAAAGAGCAAAAAAAATCTCCAGGACCAAAAAGGCACAGCAGTTCAAGCACATCAGACTTGCAACTGTTGTACTATAGTTCTACTGGGTGCACATGCTGCAGAGGATACTTTACATACTTACAGAATATAATTTCCAGAGAGCATAAATAAATACAGCAGGAGCACTGGTAGAAATGTATCACTGAACGAGGTGACGACGGGGGTAGTGGTTAAAATTAAATCACGCAGTTGTTGCATTGTATGGGAAGTCACGACACTCTTATCACACCTCATACATTTTTCAGCTTTATATGTGAGATAAGGAATAAGTAAAATATAAAGACATTTGATACCAGTACTGAGAGCCAATACTGGTATCTTCAAATTTGGTATTTATGGTTTAACAAACGTTTCCGAGGCTGACACTATAAATAAAAAGCAGGGCAGAACACCTGTAGCCACACATTTCAATGCTTAGGATAAAAGTATCTGCTTTAATAATGCATGGGGTTAAAGGCAATGTGTGTTGTCTATTAGACAGTAGAAGCAATAATAAAGCATCAACACAACTAAGTACAAAGGGTTATGTCTGTCTGGCCACAGATGAGTTCTGTATATTTAATATCCTTGTATAAAGGAAATTCTACCTTCTACTGCACAGCAAAATCCTGGTTGGTATTTTTCACTTCCTTTCTGTAAATGCCTCATTTTAAATTCCAGTATCTTCCCTTCCCCCGCCATTTCACCCACAACTACTGGCACCTATCAAAAGGCACATGGATCCTAGGTCATATCGCTACCGAGTTATCGCGTTCAAGATTTTCAGAAAACTTGACCTCTCACCTTTACCTTCAGATCAAGGTCACCGAGATTTGGACTTTCCCGTGATTTTTAGTAAATGCATCTATGGTGTGAATTTGAACATTCTAGGTCACGTCGTTCTCAAGTTATGGCCAATATTTAAGTTTTTGTGAGAACAGACGCCGACGCCAAGGCTATGGCAATACCTCAACTTTTTCTCTTGAACCAGCCGAGCTAATAAAATGGGCAGGTTAAAACTTCAGACCATAAAAGAATGAGAAAGAATTTTTATGTTAGTCGTTTTTGTTACTAAGGTAGGACATGAAAAAGGGATGAATATTTGGTTAAATAAACTTGTCTGCTTTGCAGCTGTTAATGTTGTTTTGTAGCTGCCAGTGTCTTGTTGGAGTTACAGCATGTTGCTGATGAGATACAATTTCTGGCCATAACTTGTTAACTGGAATGGAGATTCTTCTTTACTCAATCGGCCCCAGCTGTCTGTAGATTTCTGGCTGATGTTTCGTCAAAACAAATAGTGCCGATGAATTAGTGGGCTGACTTTTAATTTCTGTCGTGTCTGGTCTGAAAGTGATCATTAAAGTGACATCTGTACTTAACTGAAGCATTTGGCACTGACAGTTCATGTGCAACTGAATGGAATGACATTCGTTCTTTTAAATATGTATGATGTTGTGCTTGCAAGTGGTGTATTTCTTATATTACTGCTGCTCAACATGTCATTCTAAAAGATAGAAGCATCATGACTTTCTGTATTCGGCCAAGAAAATTAAATTATATATATATATATATATATATATATATATATATATATGCAAATAAAATGTGATGTGTGTTATACTGCGATGTTCACTTTGAAAAATCAAAACTGCTCGCTTCTTCAATGTAGGACGAACTGAGCCTTCAAAAATAAATTGTGAGAGGGGCTTTGTGAAGGATTGGTATTTATTTAGTGAATGACTCATCAAGAATTGAATCAAAACATATTGATTTCTGGACTATGTTAATCCAAATTAACAATGTCACTCTCTTTATAAAGGTCTTTTTTGGATCAAAGCAAATTAACAGGTAGTGCACTGTTATTTCACAGCCCCGCCACCCCACCCCACCACCACCACCCCCGAATTCATGCCACTTAGGACACTTTACCCACTTGAATATAGTAGCCAATTTTCCCCATTGCAATTAATACATACTTAATAACAAAAATATACACATTTGTCAGATACTATAAAGAAAAGAAACATCTAGATGCCTCTATATGGTGTCACTGTGACTGGATATGTGATTTGCAATTGCTAACACATAGTTCTGAAATTAAAGTGCAAACAAGAAAATATCATAACAAAACAGGATTTTATCAAACCATACAGTGAATCTTTAAATAAGTGAGGAAGCCCTGACTGGCTATGATCCACTGAAATGGTCACATTTTCCCATTCTATATGTATTTTCAGTCAAATCTGACGCAAACAAGGTGTCAGATGCTGTAAAAGTATTTTGCACTCACTTGCAATTGAACTGAGTGATCTCGTAGTCCTTGCACAATGGGACTGAACCTCTCAACGCCTCGCCATTCCCCTGCTGTGGTGACGGCGTCAAGAACCTTCTCCAAACTTAATGAGAACATAAAATGCATGAGTGAACAGTTTGAGGGTAAAAAAGAAGCAATACATTCATTTTTAGGAGTTTAACCATAACCTCTCTCCTATATGGTATCCAAGGTTCCTTGGAGTGAGCAAGTGACTGAATTATAAGGTAAATTACAATTCAGTCTCTCTCTTACTGCGCTGTTAAGTTTTGGCCATTTTACGACACTTTAGCACCATTTATTACTATGTGCCTGTATGATTTAAACTGGTAATAAATAAGACATGATAGTTATCTGCTTAACTATTTAAGTATAGCCTACTCTAATGGAAAAACATTGTGCTTTAACATTTGAGAAGTCAGTCAGACAGAGATATTGAGAGAATCAAACACATACGTGTTCTCTTCTCCTACGATGCAGATGGCTGACAGCAGCTTTACCACGTCAGTCATCATTGCAGACTGGTTGGGATCAATGGCTCTTGCCAATAGAGTAAGACTTTCCTCCTCCCCCAGAATTCGATCCAAGCCATACTGTAATGAAAACAAAACACTGTTAGCCAGACATGCTGCAATTTGGCCCATTTTTGTCCACAAAAATACAAATTCACGTTACACAATAAAACCAAAAATCAACCTCATCATACTCATATATTCATGTACTTCGAAATGCATCATTTAGATGCATCCTTAATGACTGAAATCATTAAGGTCTCCAATGAGTCTGCTAAATAGAGAAAATCTGATTAAAAAAGAGCAATGAGATTTTACTTATGTCTACATAATGTACTTTTTTAAAAAACTGTATACCGTATATTAAACATAAATGATATATAATCACATCCACCCCCACCCCCACCCCCACCCAGTCCCACACACACATAAATGTAAAGTGACTGTGTAACACAACCTCCTCAATAAATCTACAATTTACTAGGGAGAAAGATTTTCTTATTACAGTTATTTTGTCAAAGGAAAATTTCACAGTGTGGTAACTTTTAGTATTACATTATTATGCCAGTGATGACAGATGATAGAAAAATCAGACAAAGGCAGAAGAAGAAAAGGCTGCAGTGACAGCTGGCAGGGAACACCTGTCTTCCTGGCATTGTGGGTACGTCACATCCCAAGACGCCTTTTTAGCCAGAGAAAGGTCTGGGCTGACATAAAGGCCTACGGGTAGTGCTGGTGCCTGGTGCCCGAGATGCAGGATTACATCGAACCTTATAGCACATTTTACACCAGAGGGGTTGTATACGTGTCTCTTTAGGGTTTTAATTTAGCGCCATATGGAAAGCTTGTGGCTGGCGCACACGCGGGAAGGTTGGCTGAAGCATTATGGAATAAAGCTACTTCAAAAGAACACATTTTCAAGTGCTTTGGCCTGGGGGGTAAGACATTATTACCATTGACTGATCTTAAGTAACATATTTTTCTCAATATGACCATATTATGATTATTCCTTACTCCTAAGTTTCATGAGGACATTACCAAAACGCTCACATTTGGTTTTATATTGTTGTAATGATGCTCAGAGTATACTGGCAGGTGTCTGTATGTCTGTCTGTGGGCAGATTTTTGAACCAAGTCACACCTGTGCAAGATACAGTCACAAATTTTATTGATGTGTAATCGAGATAAAAATGAAGGTGAAGATGAGCAGAGTAAAGAGTTCCAGAAGCAGTGAAGTCAGACACACTTCCCATTTTACACACAATCTTTTGCATTTTTGAATGTATTTCTAAGTCCCCATATTAACGATCTCTATCTGACATATGAACATCACAGTTCAAAAGACCAGGTTTCAAGAACGTATTGGTGTCAGTGTAGAATCCAATCACAACATCTCTGATTGAGATTAGAAAACTAATCTAAAGAAACAAGCTTCTTATACCCAGATAAGCAAAATTAAAAAAATTAAAAAAAAGAATTAAAATTAAAAAAAGTTATTGTCAATACCTTATTGTTCATGAAGGCTTTGAGACACTGGACAACTTTATGTTGGTTCTTTTTATCAATTTTCTCTTGGCTAGGGAAGCAAAAGAGCAATGAGTTAATGTTTGCTACTAATGACAGACTAATTAAATAATTGCTCGTATAGTGAGATATGAACAAGTCTGAACATGAATGCACAGGTGAATGCATACACTTACTGCTTCTTGAACAGCAACCTCTCCAAAATGTCTAGCAGCAGTCCAAGACCTTCATGGCCAAAGTTTTGCACCCAACTGAAACAACAAACTTGAAATCAATATCACAATAGTGCCAGATTGACAACTGACAACAATTTCATTCTCATCTACCAGAACACTTTAAGACAGAAAATCAGAACGCAGTACTCTGGGTTGAAGACAGCAGAGATAAGATAGTGTAGAAAAGAAATAATTAAATAAAAGATTGCACAAGTATAGACAGAAGGAAGCAAACAGCATAAAGTGCAATATAAATTAAATTAACACAATGAAAGCTATAAGAACATAATAAAGGAAAAGCCTGGCCCATTGAAACCTATAGTGAGTGGATCCAGTGACTCTCATATATTTTGCAGGCAGTGAGTAGAGACAGAATGTGATTGACTGTCCCACCATTGTCCAATGTTCATGTGTGAAAATGACTAAAATTTCAACCCAGATTTAAGACTGACAATGTCACGCAGTGCTTTCTGCAACCATGTGCAAAACACCAAATCAGAGAATACCTTCCATCCCTTCAGCAGACTTTCAGATACTCATTGAATCAATACCAAGACAAGACAAGTGGTTTCTCTGATAGACCAGCACTTTACCAAGAAACTTTAGGCTCCTTTTTTCCTTTAATTTGTCGAGCATAAGCACGTGTGTGTTATTAGGCATGTGCATGACTAGCAATTAAACAAATCTGATCTGCACCAGAAATATTAATCAGTTAAATGACATTTTTTAATATGCAATACCAAAACGCATTGCCTTATGTAGTCTGTGTCAGAACAGCATGACATAACAACTCGGTAGGAGCAATATATGTGGATCTGAACCTGTAAAGAAAGAAGATAAATGGTACTAGTACTGTTAACACACATGCACATAAGAATGTGACTGCAGACAACAAAGAAATTGCTCATTACTTTAGGTTCCATTTTGATTCTTTTCTAAGTGCCTTCTTACTTTTACACTAGTAGCGGATTGATTTTTTCCATTTTAACGAACCATCAAATTAGTCTCCAGGAACCTCCCGAACAGTTATATGGTTAAAAGTATACCTACCAGTCTCTTAGCAGCTTTCACACAACCATTCAACCTTTGAAAGAGTAAAATTAAATGGTAAGAACAAGAATCATAATGAAAGGAGAAGGTTTTTTACTAAGTGGACAGAATCAGATTCTTATTGAGCAGTGATACTTCAAGCAAGTGACACTCGAGTGACTCTCGCGCTAAAGAACTTCATACCTCTCCACAAAAGAACTACAGAAAAATGTTCTTGCTGTTCTTTATGTGAAAGCTGATTTTAAACCCATCTTATAGAGAAAGTACCTTTGATCCAACAGACTGTTCCTGTGATTAAAGAGTAATATTGAAAGCTTAGGACCAGCACATAGTATAGATTTATTTTCCTTCTAAAGGGCACATTCTTTCCAACCACTGAACTCAAGGAGCTATTCTTTAAAAAGTGCCATAAGGAGTGACTCTACAAAGAGGTTCACATGAATGAATGTATTCCATAACTGTAATCTACACCAGGGCTGGTCAGAATATTAGATATTAGCAATGTTTTTGTTTTGTACAAATAAGACACAATAGTGTTATTAAAAAAGTATTACAGTGTTTAATCTGGTGTTTACTTGGTTAACAGTTTTTTTGCTTTGCTTTTCTGAGTGTTTTTTAAACTCACTGCTTAGCTAAATAGTTTTTTTTAGTCTAATATTCAGCTTCCAGAAATTTGAACTCTTCCAAGAAAACTACCAGTTTGATTTGTGACAGAAAGATAGCAGCAAGAGTGAAAGGGAAGGTTAACAAGATGATAGTGAGACCTGCTATGATGTATGTTTTGTAGACCACTGTACCACTGACAAAAAGAAAGGAAGCGGCAGAGATGAAGATGCCCAATTTTTTTGTTGGGAGTGACCGGAACAGACAGGATTAGAAATGAGTACATCAGAGGGACAGCTCAGGTCAAGTGTTTTGGAGACAAAGTTCAAGATTGTTTAGACATGTGCAGAGGACGTACTGGATAAAGGATGTGTAATGAAGAGCTACCAGGCAAGAGGAAAAGAGCAAGACCACAGAAGATTCATGGACGCAGTGAAGGAGGACATGCAGATGGTTGGTGTGACAAAAGAGGATGCTAGGGAGAGGGTGAGATGGAGGAAGACCCCTAAAGGGACCAGCCAAAAGAAAAAGAATTGAAAGGAGGCTGAATACTGGCCCAGGGTTTTGGTCTCCCTGGATCCAAACACTGTGTGAGAATTATGAAAGCAATGCAGGAAGCATGAAATTCATTTCTGTAAACCAAAGACTTCCTGTAGTCTCTTTCCCCCCATTCAGATTAGCAGTACTTGCAGAACAGGGAACGTCAACTTTGAGCATGGATACTACTGAACCAGAATGACAATCATGAGAGCATGAGCTAAATTATGAACTGGCCCTCCCTCATGACTGAACCTGAAATCCATTTCTGAACATTAGCATTCACTGTTACTACTCTAATCACCAAGCACCATGCCTCCCAGCATCAAATGTACAGAAATCCTCAAGGTGACAAGGTAAGCAGGAAGCTGTTATCTGAGTGTGATATCTTGAAAGGAGTGGGTTGTGTGTGTGATTACATTTGTTTTGTTTTTAATCTACTGTTGTGTCTCTAAAGAATAATGATAAATGGCATTTTAATGTTAATCCTAACAGATGGGAGATTAGTTCACTGTCTTTTGTTTGTTTTGTTTTATTTCATGTACATTTATACCTGTCAGGCAGACCCTGTTCCAGTTCCCACATTAATGTAGCTGAGCTTACATTCAGCTACATTGCACATCTCAGCCAAAACTATTAACTATGAACTGTTGTTTTTTTTAATTATTATTATTTATCAAAAATATGGAAGCACCAGTGGATCAAAAGTTGTTTGCACAATGCTTTGTCTACCTCACAAGTAAAAGTCTGAACAAAAAGATCAGCTGTTTGGTTCCTAACAGGAAGGAAGATTGAGACGTTTGCAGTGTTTTAAGAAAAGGAAAAGTATATCCAACAAACCAGAATCAAAGTGGCTTTTAACTTCCAATTTCATGCCATACACATACAAATTTTATACATACATTTACACATTACTCCCCTCACCCTTAGACCTTGTTGGGGACGTGACACATATACTGTATGTGGAATCACTGCACTAAAACACAACCTTGTGCCTTCACTTAATACTAAAAAGAGCGTGTCAGGGTTAAGGGAAGGAGAGAGGCTGACAAAAACAGTGATGGCTTTTCAGATGAAGATAAGAAAGATGGCTGCCAAGGCAAATAAGAAAAGTCTCTCAAGGTTCAGAGGAAAAGAAAAGTCATTCCTACGCTGGTCATGACTCAGTCAGTATTGTAGGATTTGGTTATAGAAGTCTTAATAAAAGCTTCATTGAAATTCATAGTCCAGAGGCAAGTGTATGCAAGTTCTTCATTGTCAATAGGTAAAGGAAAGACAAACAATCAACTGATCTCAAGCAGGAATTACAGAGGAAACCAGGATAGCTATGAGGGTCTGCTGAAACACATATGAAAGATGCTTGTCTTGAGACATAAGTGAAAAGTGGATAGTGGTGATAAGTCAGCTTTCAAAGGCCTTTGGATGTTTGTGGTTTTTAGACGTTCTGAAGATCTCAGATGCCTGAAAGTGAAAATGGAACAGCTTTCCACAACGCCTGAAGATGTCTCATCATCAAGAGGCAGAACAATCAGGCCAACGCGAAAATCCATGTAGGGAGTACTATGTCCTAACTGAAGGTCAGGGAAAGTTTGGATATAGCAAATAAAGCTGGGCAGACTCTAATTTTATTAAACATGTCTGATAAATCATACAATATCCAACCCACAATCTTTACATTCATATTCTAAGCATATTAACAGCTGCTCAGATCTGACCATTTTAATTTTAGCAGTTTTGGGGGCTTTTTTGAGATTCATAAGAGCATAAGAGATCCACTGGAGAAGTAGTTCATTATATTGCTTAGTTTATTTATTTGTCACAAAGTATGTGACAGAAGAAAGCATTTGCAGAGAGAAAATTTTTTTTTTTAAATTGTATCATCAGTAGTGACCAAAGAAGGCAGCATTACCCCCCCCACACACACACACTTACTCATTTTTTAAACCTTATAAATAAAATGTAATACAACAAGAATATGAAGTTGCTTAAGTCTAGAAGATGCAGACATTACGGTCTAGCAAAATTCAGTTCAGATAACTTTTTTTTGCCACAACACACTACTGCAATAATGCAAAGATAAACAATATGTTATAAATTACAGTTGACAACAGTTGTGAGGGAAATCGAACCGTGAAACTGCACAAACTGTAAGAGACAACATACCAAAAAATCCCAAAGGGCCACGAATTTATTCAGTCAACCAAAAGCCAAAACAGATGTTTTTGTGAATACACTGGCTCTCATGACCTCCCTTCCTACACCACAATTACTTTGTCAGCAATTCAACCCAATAAAATTAGTTAGGAGTGAACAATTTATGGCTCAAAATCTGGGTAATGTCACTGGTCAGACTCTTGTTTTAATTTTTTTGTTTTGTTTTTTAAATCCTTGTGCAGTTAAGTGGTTTGTATTCAACATGCTGTCTGTCTAGACTCTAAATTGATTAAAGTATTTTATATTCTGTTCTGTCTGCTCATCTAGCATTCTCTGGCAGCACTTGGGTTTCATTGGTTCCTAACATCTGGCAACCCTCCCACATCCCAAATGAGAAAACTTCAATCACCGTCCCTGCCTGAATGTCAGTGTTTGGAGACGTACACTGCAAAAATTATCCATGAGAAAAAAAGAAGAAAAAAAAACACCATCGCACTGTTTTACATCAGATGGCTTCCTGATAACTTTTTTTTTGTCGTTAGTTATTCATAATGACAGACACATAGGGCATAGAAAGGTGTAACCACATAATCTTTCAATACTGAGAAGATACTCATTTGTGTCCTAGATATACAAATATGTTAAGCATCACCTGGTTTTGTGCAATCTGTCAACTGATTTCTCTGCTTATAGACTGAGTGAGAAAAATACCATCTTTATTTATGGGCAGCAAAACCAGTAATTTAATGTAAGAAAAGTAATGAGAAGCCTGGGAGTGAAGGGAAAAATGTTTTTCCACTGCTCTTTGTGTATTAAAACAGTATTAATAATAACACTTATCAATAACTAAGGAACAAAAACGTGTTAGTTAAATAATTTACAGTTTTTTAATTTTATACTCCCAAATCCCCTCAAATGCTCTGGTCAGTGTTTATCTACTGAGTCCAGACTGTAAGATCACTGTTTAGCTCACGAAGTGTCCACATCTATTTACTCTGGAGGAGGCTGTAAAACTTTGTGAAAAGAGTCTGAAACGAGTCGATGAGTCAGAGAAGTTCACTTCTGTCCGATGATCGCGATAGTGAGATGAGTTGTTGAGGATTTCCAGGACTTCTCTGCCGGTAGCCGCTGCTATTTTAGTAAGTGCTGCTCTTTTGGACGCTGTTAGCCCGTGTTGACAAAACTTTCTTTGAGGTGGATCGAATGTTGTGGACGGCGCAGACACTTAGCAGATAAACTCTCATACGACGTGAGAATGTAATCAAACTGTTTATCAGGGGAAAGTGTGATTTTCAAGACATTCAAGCCTAACATTAGCTGGCATAATGTTAGCTTGTAACCAGCTCCTGTCAGCTGCCTTTAAATGGGAGGGTCGCAGGTCTGATCTGCTGAAAATCAGTTATTGTAAAAATATGGGAATAAATAACCAGGAGGTGATAATTAGGTGAAGGAATAAAGAAATACTAAGTAATTTGTTTGTTTTAGTCAAATAAGTCATCGTTTGAACCATATATGCAAATGAACCAAACTGAAATTCACAGAACCGTGGCTTCTGTACTGCAACATGAACCGAACCATGGAAGTTTGTACCATTACATCCCTACTGTTGTGGTTCCTAAATACTTTCACTTTGCAATAATACCACTTACAGTTGATAGATTGTCTAAGAGGGAAAAAATTTCACAAACTGACTTGATGCAAAAGTGGTTTCAAATTGGTAACAAATTGGTTTTACTGTCAAAATACAGCTATGTATGTGACTTAAACAGATCTACATTATTTCCTTTAATTTTCCTTAATATACAAACATGAGAAGAAACTAAAAAACAAACTTAAAAAAAAAAAAAAGCTCAGATCTGTCAGTATATGCGTAGTCATTTTTATACAAAATTTAATCAATTTAATTGTAGAGATCAACTTTTTAACAGTTCTGGTCAACTGTTATGTTCAGCCCATTTTTCTCTCCTTTTCCTTGAGTAACATTCACAAGGTGAGATTTTTCCATTTTCTATTTGATATTTAATTCATTTGCAATAAATATTTATTAATGCTCAATGATTAGAACCTTACTGTAATCACACTACACAATCATCAGATGCAAGAGAAGCACAGCAATACTTAAGAGGGTATCATTTCAGAAAGCCAGGAGAAAAGGAGGAAGAGAAAGAGCATTGAAAAAAGAAAACAAATTAATCATCCCTCTCCATGGGAAACAAAAACAGTCATAAATCAAAGAGAAAAATGAGGTACCTTATCTGGCTAACTTCACAGCTAAGGTAGCTTGACTTCTAACACAGTCTCAGGAGAATGGCTCCAAGGTTCCCTGGTAGTGCAGCACAGTGTTGCACTCCACTAAGGCGGTTATGAACCAGATATAAAAAATTAACTTTAAAATGTTGTCCTGAGCATAGCAAGTTAACGGACTACAGGAGGGCTCTCTAGGGACAGGAGGAGGAGGCTGAAATCACAGCAATGTGGAACATGTGAAATACAAAAAGAGGTCATTTAATAGAGTGAGCACTGAATGACATTGCTCTCACTCACGACCAAAAGCACAATGCTCCAGAAACATAGGCAATGTCTGCAATAATAGTTTATATTAAAAGCAATTATAAAGTATGTAATTTATGATATAAAAAGGTTGTATTTATTAAAAGTGTGTGGAATAGAGTATATATTTTCTTGACAAGTTTTAGAAGTAAAAATTGTGATATAGATTTAAAGCCAAACCACAATAGCAAAACAGCAAAATTTCTGTTACACTTGGCAAAAAACATTAAAAGTTTTTCTGAAAAAAACAAAACCAAAACAATAAAAGTACATTTGTATTTACAGTTGAAACTTCAAATATTATAACATTAATGTGCCTTAATGCCTTCTTCAAACTCTGGAATTAAACACATTTCAATATCATCAAGAGAAAAACTGGTAGGTAAACCTGTAGTTTCAAGCCCTTGACTAAAAATTTTTATAGTGAACCTATAAATACATAAAAAATAAAAAATAAAAAAAAAAATAGAATACACAGCCTACCACTTTAACATGAGTGGGGAAAATCACTTCTTTCTTTCATTTTTTTTATTCAGTTGTACATAAAATATAATCCAGTACAACTGCTGATACATCAAATGCAATCTTTACAAACATAATTTAAAATTAGATTTAATTAATTAGATTTTTAAGAGGTATCAGTTAAGCTACAAATTTATTTCTGGGGCTATAATTTTATTTTACGGAAATCTGTTGGTGTTGGTAGTTTGTAAATGGGGATAAGCCAAACATTTGAAAAACAAGTAAATGAATTACAGTCTAAACTAAACTGGAAAAAAACAAAAAAAAAACTATTCTGTGGCAACTGAAAGCATATTTAACTAATGAAAGAGGTATGTATGTGTATTTTGTCCACATAACTCACCACAGGGGATCATCAGCCTCCATCTCCCCCCTATCCCTGGGATCCTCATTTGTGACATCACTACATCCAACCATCTCTGTGGCTTCTGAGTACCTGGCAGGTCTATCTATCTTCAATATCCTTTGTCCAGTATATCCACTGTCCCTCCTCTGCCCATGTCTAAACCTTTTCAACCTTGCTTCTACTTATATTTATATGAGCAGTGTAAAGAATTACAAATTTCTACCTGTAGTTCCTGAGTGGTAGGTGTGTAGGACAGGAAGTGCATCCAAGGTTTCTTTACACATTATTATTAAACTTTACTCTATTGTATAGCTAGACTGACAAAAAATAAAAAATAAAACTGGGTACTTAAACCTGAAGGTCAGTTTTAATAAAAAATGAAAAACCAATTTCCACTTGTTTGTCAGATCAATTTATCAAGTCCATTTAATACAACTGCATCTTGTAGCCTTGCTGGTCCTGTGGCCTAGCACTGCGGCCTTTCTTCAAAAAAGGGGGGGGGCAGCTGAGGTGGATACAGTACAAGAAGTCAGAGTCACACTGTGAGACTCGAAGTGCAAGAAGTACCAAATTAACTCAGCCCATGTGCTCTAACACAAAGAACCTGATCAGGAAGCGTGCAAGTCTGTCAGCCTGTACTAGCAAGATAACCATTAGATTAACAAAATATGTGAATGTTGAATTAATACCAAAAAAGTGACTCTGATCAGCAGCCAAAAACCAATGGCATTATTAAATAGCAATGGCTTACTGCTGCTGGCTGACTGTTTTAAGCCTAGGCAGCGTTATGGTCAATCCAGACTGCTTTATTTTAAAAGAGACAGAGTCAGTCAAGAGTCCTGACTTCATCCAGTGTTTGTGCAAACCATCATGAAGCAGTGTTACATCACCCACTGCGTCTATCAGTGCAGTGGATCAAAGTTTTCATGTTACAATTAGTTACATATATTCACATCAGCATTGTGACTGACCACAGTAACATTAACCACATTATAGTCAGCTAGACCCATACTTATACAGTGATTAAACAGTGTTACAGTTTAATCACCCTTCTTTAACAAAAACTGATAAAAGGCAATACTGATTCAACTCAGCTACCTAAGTCAGTAATCACCTAACTACATTATGTAGTTTAAACAGAACAGTTAAATATTCATATCTAACATTAAATTAACTGTACCACTTGAGAAAGCCATGCTGAAAGTTAACATGAAAGAAAAAAACAGTACCACTAATATACACACAAACTGAGCATTGGTGTTGTTGCAGCTGCTTCTGTTCAGATACGGCATACAGTCTAGATGGTAAAATAAGATAGTAAAATTAATTTTTAAAAAAAAGACTGAAACATAAAATGTCAGATGCTTATTGCCAGAGAAAATGAACTAAACTACTAAACAACTAAAAAGCAACTTCCTACAAACATTCTGAATTGAAAAATAAATAAAAAATAAACAAAATCCTAAATCATGGCTAAATAGAGTATATCTTAATGTGTATCTTATAATAATAATGTCATGTAAATTTCCTTTGGGAAAACTCCTTAAACCCTAACCAAGCCTAATGTACAGTACCTAAACCATCAAGAAAGCTCGTTCTTTATTCACTTTTTCACCAACAACTGAGGTAGCTGAGGGCAGTAACACTTTACTAATGCAAGCGAGCAACTCACTACAAGAAGTGTTACAAAATAACAGACTAACTTCTGAGCTACCACATGACAAGAGTGGCACAACAAATCAAAGTTGAGCTGTTCTTAGAATTTTTATTTTCTGTTTTGTTTTGTTGTATTAAGTGCTGCAAAGCTGCAGTGAAACATCAACCATCACGTGCATCACAACACTGTGAGTGACAGCGTAGCTGGCCAAGCTTGGCCATTTTGTAGCTGTAGCACCTGCTGTTATGACAGCATAAAGCTTAGAATTTAAAAAAGGACCACGATGATTGAAGGATCAGTACATTAATATAAACTAAATTTGAAGTAGGAGGAAGTAAGACAAATACTAGATAAAGCATAGTACATGGTGATGATCCCATTAACACAGTGTGATTACTGGCAAGTAATAAACTGCCAGAGACAAGAGAGAACATTAAACCTAAAGAGGGCAAGTCCACTTTCAATGTCACAATCTTGTACCATACCTGACGGGGTTGCTGGTAAGGGACACTCTCAGTGAGTCTAGACAGGAAAACAGACGTTCATCCATGACCCCTGACTTCAGCTCACTAAGGAATTCCTGGGGAGATATCTGATGGCTGTTTCTCAAACTACCCTATAAAACGAAAGGAAAGGAGGAAGAAATCTCTTTATTACAGCCATGGACATTTTGATCAAAACACAAGGTTTAAAGGTATGGTTATTAAGTTAAAATAAAAAATTAAAAAATAAAAAAATTATTGTATAATAACAACAGTTTGAACAGCATATTTAAGAGCAAGGGAAATACACTGCTCAGAAAAAATAAAGGGAACACTCAAATAACACATCCTAGATCTGAATGAAGGAAATATTCTCATTGAATACTTTGTTCTGTACAAAGTTGAATGTGCTGACAACAAAATCACGCAAAAATCATCAATGGAAATCAAATTTATTAACCAATGGAGGCCTGGATTTGGAGTCACACACAAAATTAAAGTGGAAAAACACACTACAGGCTGATCCAACTTTGATGTAATGTCCTTAAAACAAGTCAAAATGAGGCTCAGTATTGTGTGTGGCGTCCATGTGCCTGTATGACCTCCCTACAATGCCTGGGCATGCTCCTGATCAGGTGGCGGATGGTCTCCTGATGGATCTCCTCCCAGACCTGGACTAAAGCATCCGCCAACTCCTGGAAAGTCTGTGGTGCAACGTGACGTTAGTGGATGGAGCGAGACATGATGTCCCAGATGTGCTCAATCGGATTCAGGTCTGGGGAATGGGCGGGCCAGTCCATAGCTCCAATGCCTTCATCTTGCAGGAACTGCTGACACACTCCAGCCACATGAGGTCTAGCATTGTCCTGCATTAGGAGGAACCCAGGGCCAACCGCACCAGCATATGGTCTCACAAGGGGTCTGAGGATCTCATCTCGGTACCTAATGGCAGTCATGCTACCTCTGGCGAGCACATGGAGGGCTGTGCGGCCCTCCAAAGAAATGCCACCCCACACCATTACTGACCCACTGCCAAACCGGTCATGCTGAAGGGATGTTGCAGGCAACAGATCGCTCTCCACGGCGTCTCCAGACTCTGTCACGTCTGTCACATGTGCTCAGTGTGAACCTGCTTTCATCTGTGAAGAGCACAGGGCACCAGTGGCAAATTTGCCAATCCTGGTGTTCTATGGCAAATGCCAAGCGTCCTGCACGGTGTTGGGCTGTGAGCACAACCCCCATCTGTGGACGTCGGGTCCTCATACCATCCTCATGGAGTCGGTTTCTAACAGTTTGTGCAGACACATGCACATTTGTGGCCTGCTGGAGGTCATTTTGCAGGGCTCTGGCAGTGCTCCTCCTGTTCCTCCTTGCACAAAGGCAGAGGTAGCGGTCCTGCTGCTGGGGTGTTGCCCTCCTACGGCCTCCTCCACGTCTCCTGGTGTACTGGCCTGTCTCCTGGTAGCGCCTCCAGCCTCTGGACACTACGCTGACAGACACAGCAAACCTTCTTGCCACAGCTCGCATTGATGTGCCATCCTGGATGAGCTGCACTACCTGAGCCACTTGTGTGGGTTGTAGAGTCCGTCTCATGCTACCACGAGTGCGAAAGCACCACCAACATTCAAACGTGACCAAAACATCAGCCAGAAAGCATAGGTACTGAGAAGTGGTCTGTGGTCCCCACCTGCAGAACCACTCCTTTATTGAGTGTGTCTTGATAGTTGCCAATAATTTCCACCTGTTGTCTATTCCATCTGCACAACAGCATGTGAAATTGATTGTCCATCAGTGTTGCTTCCTAAGTGGACAGTTTGATTTCACAGAAGTTTGACAGAAGTGCTCCCTTTTTTTTTTTTGAGCAGTGTATATACATACTGGAGGGCTGTGATAACTTGGCATGGGACAGACTGACAGCCAAACACAACAAGTGCAAAATTTCGTCAGCACTAAAGTATCTCAACTGTATAGCTTTCTGATAAATTAGACAATCCTGGATGAGGCCTTTTCCAAGTGCACCACACTACATAATTTAATAGAAGAAAGACAGGAATAGATTTATGTTCACTATTTGATTCATACATGTGCACGTAAAAACAAAAAATATGAAAAAGTTCAGAGTTTGATATTTTAAAGCAGGCTGACATTTGTCAAGTAAAAATTTTTAAAACTGCCCAATTCTTTCAGACATTTAAACAATCCTTTAACAAGCATAGGGTTGTGAATAAACCTAAATCCTTATTCCAGTGCGCCTCTCAATAATGACACTGAGTGACATCTTAAAGTTTCCACCATACACATACCCATGCACATTTCAAACATAAGACATTTCTGAAGGGAAATCTTTTCACACTGGTTCAGAATTTTGTTCTAAAACCAAAAATCCAAAATACTGAGAAAGACCTGTGAATACATTCTGAAATCAGAAAGTATCCACATGGAAGAAGAAAAAGTAACCATCTCCCTTGTCTATAATCCAGTCATCCTGCTATCTATTTATCTACCTATCCATCCATCGATCCTTTTGTAGTCTGGCAAGACACTAGTAAGACTTTAAAGCTGATTTTCTTGGTGCTTTTGCGTGGGAGGGTGGTAAAGACTTAAAGCTAGAGTTACTTTTTGTTACATTCTTGATTCATCACAGTCCTCAGATATCAACTATCCATACGAATAGGTAATCCGTAATCCCAACAGGCTGCCCAAAAAAAAAAAAAAAAAGGAAATATGTTGAGTCTGTTTGTTACCCTCACACCTCTTCTATAAAGACCTACTCTCCTTAATCTGCAAAATTGATATAACCTGTTATTTTTATTCAAAGAATGTATCTTATAGTGACAAACATTTTTATAGTCCTATAAACTGCATATATAGGAAAGTAAAACCTATATGTGCATTTGACATGGCTTTAGCTCATGTGATACTGATTGCTAAGTAGCTTGTCCAATTTGAACCCCTGGAAAACATTTTATTTGGCATGTGTTTCACCTTCTATTGGTCTGCACAACACAGCTCATACTCATCACCACAAAACACATCAAGGCACTGCACTCATTTCAGATAGTAGTCCTATGAATCTATCACTCGCACAACATCAGAACCCTCCAATGTTGTTACCATGGCTGAAACATGTCATTTCTGCTCTGCTTACAAATTGCTTCTTGATTGCAAGCATCATCAGCTTAGTCTGACTCCCACTTTGTATGTCTCTTGCTCTGTGCTGAGTTAAGTCGAACGGCAGTGGCAATTTCACAAAAACAAACCACTGCCTGGCTGCATAACAGACCATCAAGGATGCAGAAAGTGTCTGCCTCCCCCTCTTTTCCTCTTCAAGCCCAATGATCAACTGCCTCTCCTATCCTGGTGAAAAATGATGATGACTAGGCAGTTTGTTTTTCAGGATCTCTTGGGCTTTCAGCAGCAGGAGGAAAGTATGATTGCTGCTCTTGGTAGAAACAGACCCAGGTCTTTCTGGTGTTTCTTATTAAAGGAGCATTAATGGCACCCTGTTTGCCCAGTGACAGCAACTCCATCCACATCACCTGGATATACTCACACCAGATGCATTAAAAGCAGTTGACAGGTTGCTTACACAGTCTTCAAAATTCTGTTTTAATCTTCATGTTAAAATGTGCACTTAACTCCTAAGACATTTGATTTTCTTTTAATAATCATTTCAACTGAGGCTTTAGCCAAAATGGACCAGCGAGTCATTGTTTCATGTTTTCTAATACTGCCTGATTAGAGTTCTGAGGTTGGTCATGGATGTATTCCACTTTTGAGCATAACTGGTGGAGCACTCATAACGTATAATTTATGTGAGCATTGTATTAAAATACAATAGACCAGGGGTGTCAAACACACTTTAAGTTAATGGGCCACATACAGAAAATATGATCTCAAGTGGGCCAGACTAGTTTTAAAAAATAACCTAACCTTCTTTTAATGTGGAAGTACAAGTAAGGTCTAAAAGTGTTAATGAACCATTCATTTGCAAATGGTGCAAAAAAGCCTGAGTAACAATAAATGCAACTTCAACAATATGTTTTATTACATGTGCAATAGAGATCAGAGTGCATCTACAAAAGCACCAAACCTGTACAGTTTTTAGAACTAAACAACTCATTTATTTCACACTTTATGATTCAAACAACTTGATGAGATCTGGATATACTTTCTGTACATATTCATTCCCTGGCAGTAATGGTGGCATCACCTCACCTGGAATAGCAGCTCAGTTTATTGAAAAATTAACAACTTCCCCGCAATTTTTATACAGGGGTGGGCGATATATTCTCAAAATTATATCACGATATTTCAAGGCAATCTGGGATAATCATATTTCTGATGATGGGATGTTTTACCTTGAGTTGAGCTTTTTAACCCGCTGCTTAAAGCCCTACTTTACCACCATGTAACCACATCAGTCATTTCCATCCACCCTTTGCTCTTGTCATATGGAATGCAAGTAGTCAATGCAGCTAGTGATGCTTGATTGAGTCATTTGTTTACACGTGGGTCACACATAACTGATTGCTAATATCACTTCCTTGATAGCCTGCTTGTACTCAAAGGTGTGTTTTTGCATCAAGTAGTTAAACATGTTTAATCTTACCACCTTTAACAGGAACAATTTTCTCGCATATTTTGCACAGTGCTGATATTGTGCTTTGTTGAAGGTTGTTAAAGTAGCTCCTCTTTTTTGTTAAAGGAAGTAAACTGTCATCAGAAGCTGACAAAGCTCTTGTTTTCAGAAATGCCCTGACTTACTTATTCTTGCAACAGGGAATGTAAACACTACTGTATATGTTGCTATAGTAATAACATTGCAATTAATTTTTTTTTTTTAAACCTTTATTTTACCAGGTAAAAATGTTTGAGAACTAGTTCTCATTTACAAACACGACCTGGTGAATATGACTCTTACATCAATACAATGATATGGCGCAATCCTACCGCACATGGACCCTTTGGCAGGCTGGTTCTAGCCCCTGACTGCATGTTTCATGCTCATGCAGTACACTTTTGTGTGCTAAATTCTGTGCTATATTTGCAAATTAAAAATACAGGATGGCATTTTGGATAATAAACCTTTTTACACAGATTATGACCACTTGACATGTTTTAATAAACATAAAATTTTCCCCGTGTTCAGCCTTTGTTAATCGAGGAGTGAGGAGACACATTTCTCAAGATTCTTTTAAGGCAAGGCAAAACTCAATTTCCTACACAGCAGGGGCACAGAACATAAATCAAAACACAATGTCAAAGGTCAGCAACTTATTTTTGTAACAACATGCAAGGAAATTGTTTCTCTCCAAGGCTATCTCCAAATTCACAGGCAAGAGACATATGTCAGTTTAAAATTTGTATTAAAGGTTAATTGGTAAAGCAGCACCATGACTGAGAAGGCTGCATTGTTGCTGTTATTTGACAGAGGAATTAACCAAAAAAGGAAATAAAAATAAAAAGGAGAAAAAAAGGTAATTTATGTTTAAAAAAAAAAAAAACTCTAATACATCATTTGATGAAAACAGTGAATTGGCGTGCACCAGGAGGAACTGAGGATCCACTGCAGCATTGCAGGGTCTGACAATGGGTCCAAGAATTTCTGATTTCATGAGGTCTGTTTCTGATTGTTTGGTCAGACATTCACACCTAGGGCTGAGCGATATATCGAGTTTTTAAGAAATATCGATATATTTTCATATGAGATATAAGATGAGACAATATTGTTTATATCGATATAGTCTGTGTCGCATTACAATCATACTGCTAACAGTTCACCTCTCTCTTCTGCCAGTTTGTCTCTGCACAACTTCACACTGCCCTGCCTCTCTCCCTCACCGCTTCACCCGTAAATCATGCAGGAAGCAAAAGCATGGAGAAGTAAACAGACACGAAGCTATTGAAGAGGAGCTGGTTTGTAAAAAGAAATACAATGCTCAGTTATTTGGAGAAGGTTCACATTTAAAGTGTCAGATGAGCAGCAGAGAATGCCACAAACAAGCCCCGACAAAAGGTCAGAGCGCTCATCTTTTCCTCTATGCATACCGATGCTAATGCTAATGCTAATGGCCACGTTGCCTGCTGACTGTTACAATAACAGCTGAAGCCCTTAGCCTGCGTGACAGCACCTCAGCCAGGTGCAGCTAGCTAGAATCCTACTGACTGAAGGATGGAATTTTGTTCAGTCTGTTTACATGTTTTTTTATTAGCACAGAGTACTAGATGTACATGAGTACACACAGGAGGAAGCACTTTGGTGAAGTCTACTTCACTGGAGACTGGCTTTTTAAAGAATAAGTCAGTCTTTTGCTGTTTTTGCTCTGTATCTTTTCTGTTTACATTTTAATAACACAGCTGTGAGTCTTTTGTTATGGAGGGAACAAAAGCATTAATTTATTTGAGGAGCATTATCATTTAAATATGCCAATAGTTTATTTTTGAGCAATTTCTCACATCTACAGCTGAATGTTAATAAAAGTGCCCGTGTGATATTTGGGACATATGGCTTTGGCTCAGAAGTGCCTTTTTGTTTATACCTTTTGGGAAGAAAAAATATCGAGATATATATTGTATATCGCCATTCAGCTAACAAATATTGAGATATCATTTTTGGTCCATATCACCCAGCCCTATTCACACCAGTGGCCTGCTAGAGATAATTTTGTAGAGTTCTGGCAGTGCTCACCCTGTTCCTCCTTGTATAAAAGAGCAGATACCGGTGCTGTTGATGGGTTAAGGACTTTCTACAGCCCTGTCAAGTTCTCCTAAAGTAACTGCCTGTCGCCTGCCATCTCCTCCATGCTCTTGAGACTGTGCTGGGAAACACAGCAAACCTTCTGACATTAGCATGTATTGATGTGCCATCCTGGAGGAACCTCTGTAGGGTTCAGGTATCACCTCATGCTACCAGTAGTGACACTGACCCTATGCAATGCAAAAAATAAATAAATAAATAAAAGAAATTACTGTCAGCCGCCAGTGCTACCCCTCAGGCCCCTAGCAGAGAATCTTTAGATCTTTAAAAGTACACATAATTATCAGGTCTCAGTAGATCTTAATGGGGTGCATATGAGCCTTAGTCACTGGCAAATGGCTAAGAACCAGGAATAAGAAATGCTAAAATCATAATAAATATACACCACTAAGAATACTGTCACTTTGTGTGAGTGGCATTATTAGAGAATGAGCTGCCTAATTAGTTAGAAATATACTGTAGTATAATATTTTATAAGCTCAAGTTGTTTATGTCCAGTCATTTACTAATCAATACCCATTATCCATTACCTACTCCTACATAATGCTTGTGAAATCAAAGTGCACATCTGTCATGCCACCCTTATCTCCATTTTTACTGCACTACAAACTTTTTAAAGTATGTTTAAAAAGCAAGCAACAAAATGAATATTATACACAATACAATACTATTCCCTTAAAAGTAAATACTGCCAAAAGAGTGAGCTGTCATGGTGGAGGTTTACACTCAGAGTTCTTGTTTTTGGTGTTTTAAACTCACTGACACAATACTTCCTCAAAAATTCCTGAAATTATTCTCAGAACTTCTCTCTAAGAATGTGCACTATACCACTTCTTAAGTAAATGCAGAATATTATAAAACTACTATCTTAAAGAACTGCAATTTGCTGGTTTTCGGTTGGTGCCCACAAATTTCTTCCATGCAGGTATGAACGGTAACTAATGCAGGTATGTAAACAGGCCAGTCTCCATGGTAACTAGAGCTAGAGATAGGCAGCCTAAGGCAAACTTGAAGGGATGTCTGGTTCTAACAATTATAATAAATTTAACACTTCTTTGGAACGCATTGTGACAATTTAACCAGAAAACCTGCTATAAAATATGTACAGGCTTTATTGTTCATAAAGTCGATTATTTTTTCCTCATACTACCTATTTTTTTTCAGCACCTCATTCACCCTCTAGCTAAAACAATAGTTTTTAGCTTCTCTCTCTTTAAGCCTCTCAACTATATAATACACACTCAACACAGTTGTTACTCTGTTACCATGTCAACAAAATTGAGGTAAAGATTTTATAAAATAACGTGCAAATATCTGGAAGTCATACAAGTGGGATTTTTTTCACCGGGTCAGCTATTTGCTCGAGGGAGTGCACCTGGTGGCCAGGCATGCCAAGTGAAACATGGCTCGGGTAGTGGCTGACACAAAAACTCGGGTGTGGGAGGGCTCTGATGAGGCCATGGAAAAAGACTTTTGGACAGCTTCCAAGTTATTCTGGCCAACCATCAGGTGACTCAGGAGGGGAAAGCAGTGCTCTACTCACACAAATAGCCACTGCTGACTTCAACTGAGGATATAGTCAGGAGGTGCAAGGAATACTTCGAGGACCTCCTTAATTCTACTGACATGCCTTCTGTAGTATAAGAAGAGTCTGGGGACGAGGGGCACGACTCACCCATCACTGGGGGTTAGGTCACTGAGGTAGTTAAACAACTCCTAGCTTGCCAGTGGATGAGATTCGCTCTTGCTTGACACACCCCTGCAACGTCCCATGGAGATCTGGGGCAGTCCCTCTGGATTGGCAGGCTGGGGTGGTGGTTCTCAACCTAAAGAAAGGGGACCAGAGGGTGTACTCCAACTATCAGAGGATCACACTCCTCAGCCTCCCCAGGAAAGTCTATGCCAGGGTGCCGGAAAATAGAGTTTGTCTGTTAGTCAAATCTCAGATTCAAGAGGAACAACGTGGTTTTCATTCTAGTCACCTCTTAAGGATATTCAAGTGTATGTGGGAGTTTGCCCATCCAGTCTACATGTGTTTAGAGGACTTGGAAAAGGAATTTGATCGCGTTCCTCGGGGTATCCTGTGTGGGGTGGTGCAGGAGTATTGGCCCTTTGTTACAATTCATTCAGTCCCTGTACAACTGCAGTAAGACTTTTGTCCACATTGCCGACAATAAGTCAGACTTGTTTCTGGTGGATGCTGGACTCCACCCTTTGTCACAGATTCTGTTCATATGTTTTATGGACAAAATTTCTAGGCATAGCCAAATGGCAGAAGGCTTCCACCTTGGCGGCCTCAGAATCTCATCTCTGCTTTTTGCGGATGATGTGGTTCTGTTGGGTTCTTCGCGTATTGGCCTCAAAATGTGAAGCGGCAGGAATGAGAATTAGCATCTCTAAGTCAGAAGCCATGGTCCTCGGTCGGAAAAGGGTGGAGTGCTTCCTCCAAAAAGTGGTTGGCCTCTCCCTTAGAGATGGGATGAAACATGCAGTCATTTTAAAGGGGCTCAGAGTAGAGCTGTTATTGCTCCACAAGTTGCCAGCTGAGGTGGTTCAGGTATCTCACTAGGATGCCTCCCTGTCAGCTCTTGGGTGAAGTATTCCAGGATGTCTTATCAGGAGGAGGCCCCGGAGGCCCCCCAATAAGCTGGAGGAGGTGGCTCAGGACAGGGAGGTCTAAGTTTCTCTCTTGGGCCATAACTCGCCCCCAGATTTGCAGAAGAAAATAAAATGGATGGCTGGATTATAAACTTTTTTCTTGAAAATATCTCCATCCACATAAAAATGTATAAAAATGTCAAGTAGTGTCAAGGGTGAGGGTTAGGTTGTGAAGCAGCAGGTGGCGATATAACCCTAGTCATAGAACCATAAAAATGTTGACCAATCAGAAATCTACAATCAGAAAAACAGTATAAATTCTGATCTTAAAAACAGATCAAGGAACATACTTTTGACACTTCAAGATAAAGTCTTTGTTGTCCCTGTCTGCATGTAAATGCAGAAACAAAGTTTCTGAAAATCTTCACCTTAGGAGCTTTTCAAAAGCATTTTTCCTTTTTTCTAAAATGTCATTTACATGTTGACAAAAGGCCAAAATGAATTTTTCAAAAGTGTGTTTGAACATTACCGAAATTTAACCAGTCACCTTCCAGCACTCAAAAAAGTTAATACAAATATCAAACTTCACCTATTTCTGCTTCTTACGTAAAGGAACCATCAATATATGTTGCAATGCAAACATTCATCCACATAAAAAATAAAAGGTCAGATAAGAATAATTAAAAGTAAAATTAGATAAAGAAGTATTTAAATATTTAAAAACTTACAGTTTTAGAGGCAGCAAACATATACTGGATGACCATTTCTCTCTTTGTGTTGAGGTCCTTTTCTCTCAAAGGAGTCTTTTTGTCCTCATTCAAGTTCATGTCTTCCTGAAAAAGAAAAAAATACTAAAATTTTAATCTGCAATGTTCAAGGTCATTCAGACCTACTCTGGTGGCATGATCTAGCCCAAAATTTGATGCTTTTTTTTTTTTTAATTTATCACCTACAATAAAAGACATTAGAATTCGACAATGGCAAGCAACCAAATATCAGCAAATTTGTTCCCATCATCTTAAACATTTCTCAACTAAAATGAAATTAAATTTATCTTTAAAACTCAGTCATTGGTCGCTCTTTGTTTTTTTTGGTTTTTTTTAAACTGAAACAGGAAATTTAAGATTGCTGTACAAAAAACATAAGAACACACCATCATCTTTTCAAACAGGGCCAAGATCTCCTTTTCTGAGGTGATCTTTGATGATAGTTCCTCTAAATGATGTGAGGTGGAGGATGAAGAACTGGACCAATCATTTGGATTGTGTTTAGACTGTGTCAAGGGTGGACGTTCCTTTTTACTACCAGGAATCCGAATACTGGCAAATCTGTCCAACTGTAGAAAAAAAGCACAATTAAAAGAGGAAAAATTACTCAAGAGTTTTCAGTCCCAATTTGAGGTGATTAAGAGCACATTCAAATGGTTAGTACTCAGGCAGAGCAGACAAAAGTTATTAATAAACTGAATGCAATACTAATAGTATGAATCACGTAAACAAAAACGGTCAAACACGGAGCACTGAGAATGGCACAACATACAAACAAGAAGTCTGTGCTATGATGTCAATGGTTCCAATATCTGGCAGTTTTAATTTTTGTTAATGCTGCTCAAAATAACCAGATGCAGTGACCTCAAGTAAAGTGATGTTAGATGTTGCAGAGATTAATAACACAAAGCACAACAGATGAAAGTATATCAGTTTTATCAAAGCTTACCACATCATCTGTGATGTTTCTAAAGGGTAAGTGCTATAAGTGGAGAGCAAAAACAAAAAATCAGGATACACAGAGCACAAAAAAAGCATTAAGTAATCTAACACTTTGTACCTAAAACATATTTTTATATTCAGCTTTAAAGAATTCACTTAATTTCAATTAAACATAGGTTCCCATTTCTTGCTGCATGAAATGTATGTATTAATTTCTCCCTATTCTATTACACTTATTTTGACATTCAATGTCAAAATAAGTGTATTTTGGTGTCTTACATTCACATTCAATAAAAACTGGAGTGAACAGCAATAACCTACATTCTCATTCAAACCTTGCTTGATATCTCACTGTGGGAAGCACCTTCTAGCTGGAAATGCACAGGATGAGTTGACAGTACTGAACAGGTCAATCACAATAGTTGCGGGGTGTATTGACCTGACATGTAGTTACATTTTAGGGAGGTGTACATTGCTGAGTTCTAACTAGCATCCAATCGCCCCCTTGCTAAGGGACCGTTTTGCCAGGCTGAGAACTTCCACTGCTAGCTACCAGAACAGAACGCTATTGCTAGCTAGCAGTGTGGTCATTAGTACTAGCAAGCAGTCGTTGTGTAGCTATTGCTAGCTGTCAAAGCAGAGCATCAGTGATTATGGCTACCACTGCATCCTGTCACTAGATAAATGTCTCTCAAATTTATCTAGGCAGGACGAAGGGGTTTAGGAAAAGCAACCAGCTCTGTCCGGGGCTCCTTCTCATGTCACACTGGGTGATAGAGGCTATTGTGATGGCATACGAGTGCTAGGTACTGCAGCCCCCCGCACATCTGCATGCACAGGAGGCTGTGTTATAATAGCACCAGAGTAGAGCAAGGGGCTATTACAAAGGGGGTCAGGGAACCCCATGTCCTTGAAGTGACTGGTCTCTCTTAGAGAGATGTGGTGGTAGTGAAGCTTCTGTGATTGGTCACGCAAGAAGGCGCTTCCCTTAGTGAAATACATAACTCAGTTTTCAGAAAACGGGAGTTACGCTACTACCCAAACGATATTACCCATTAGTCCAACAACTGGCAGAGAGGTCTGCATACTCAACCATCACAGATGTTTCTGTTTATTGAATGATCCAAATTATCAGAAAAATACAAGTAAAATTGCTTTCACCACTGAATACAAAAAAAATTTTAATTTTTAAAAATGTTTATTTCCTGCAGAAATGTCCATAAGTAGACATTTAAGTAATTACAGATTTATCTTCCACAGCGGAGTTTGTTCACACTTCTAAAAGACAGAAATGATTAGTACTTCAACCAACTTGAAAAACTTGAAAACCAACTTAAAAAAAAAAAAGAAAAGTAGCATTGGGTCTTTCTTAAAATATTTATTTTCCATCTATTCTATTAATTGACCACAGTAATCACTTCATCATTTTAGCTCTACCTCTGCTGCAGTATCACAGGAACCAGCCAAAAAGCCACTCGACAAAATAACTTCACCAATTAAAAATTATATAAAAGAATTTTTTGTGATGAAAGAAAAACTCATCCAACACAGTAATTACTGATAAAATAAAATTCATTATGGATTGCAACAACAATTCCAGTCCTTCAGTTACCCTGTTAAATAAAGAACAGGGCAAAAAGGCATCTCAAAACTACATTAACACACTAAACTGACATGTTTTCCACCAGATATAAAGTGCTTTTTGAACAATCTTTGGGAAAGTAAGTACTATATAGATATAGCACATTAACCAGCAGACAAACATCTCAGTGAAGTTGAGAAACTAACATGCTGTATTACAGCTGTAGCAGAGGAGATGTTGGTGACCTCTGCTTTGAAGGAGAAAAAGAAAAGGTCAGGAGTGGCTATAAAAGAAAGCCCACTAATGTAAGCTACAGTTCTTGCGGATAAAAAAAACAAATCAACAAAAAACAACAAAAAAAAAAACAATTACAACAATACTGGAAAAATCTTATGAATTCCAGACATTATTCTGAGAAGGAACTGAAGCAAAACTGGAACCAGCTCTCAGAACCCACAAGATCACGAGACAGAGGGTCATGTGTGGGATGTTGTCTATAGATGAGGATGATCTACTCTAGCCCCCCCATGGAGGCATTCAGAAAATATTGGAGATCCTCAAAGACGACAGGCGCTGGCCTTAAAGTAAGTTTTGTTTCCACAGCAACAACTCATTACTTAGTTTGTCATACTGTCTTTGTGGAAACTGGATGTCATAGTTCCATCTATGAAAAATTCACTAACATGCCGTTAACTGTATAAACTGCGGAAAACGGGTGCTCTTTTCTTTAGTATTTCACAAACACTGACTTTCTTCCTCTTTAGAGCATTAATTTAAAGATCTTGTGCAAGCAACTTGGCATTTATCATCCATACACACACTGTAACATTCAGGGATTACTGTGTGCCGGATCCTGCCGGAACAGCACCCTCCCTGTGGTGCAGATCCTCCTAATTTACAAATTAAGCACTGAAACACTCTTCTAAAAATTACCACCTGATGAGACAAGTCACAGCGAAGACATCAAAAAACCCCATTCCATGTGAGATAAAGTACAATAAGATAGTGTAGTATATAGTATAGAATAAATTCTGCAAATTTACTATGAGCAAAATTAGTTAGAGAACAAAAAAATAGAGTTTGACTAAGGGGTTCCATGGCCGCAGGTGTACAAAACCAAGGACCTAGGCACGCAGACTGCTTCTACAAACATTTTTGAAAGAATGAGTCACTCTCAGGCGCTCAGAGAATTCCAGCATGGTACCATGATAGGATGCCACCTATGCAACAAGTCCAGTTATGAAATTTCCCCGCTATTATTTGCCACTAAAAGTTGACTAGAATATTTATTCTAGTCAACTTTTAGTGGCATTATAACAAAGTGGAAGCGATTGGGAATGACAGCAACTCAGCCACAAAGTTGTAGGCCACATAAAATCAAAGAGCAGGGTCGGCGGATGCTCAGACACATAGTGCATTGCACAGAGGTCGCCAGCTTTCTGCAGTCACCTCCAAACTTCATGTGACCTTCAGATTAGCTCAAGAGCCAAGGTTCCAGCTAGTGCCAAGACTTGATGCTGTTATAGCTGCAAAGGGTGGGCCAACATAATATTAAACCCTATGGATTAATATGGATGGGATGTCACTCAAGTTCAAATGCATGTGAAGGCAGACGAGCGAATACTTCTGGCAATATAGAGTCTCTGGGTGAGCAGGGTTTCAGCAACGTTCTGCACATGGATTAAAAGTACTGCAATCACTTGGAAAACTGGCAGACTCAGTTTTAATGTCAAATTTCAAAACATTAAACTCAATTTCTATCCACTTGTCTAATAATATAAATAAATGATATATTATTTTAAAAAATCCATTAAATATTATTAATAATAACAAGACGAAGTAGCAGATTCAAAAGAGACAAGTCTGACTACATTCAATGTCAGCTGGTAAAGGATCTGGAGAATGGACAAAGACACTGTGGATACTCAATGATTTATTACCTCAAGACCATTTAAAATTTTATTTTAAGAGGTTTCCTGCTGCTGAATGGGTAGGCATTAAATGTTACTCTAGCATTCCAGTCAGTAGCAGACTGACTGGAGTTTGATACAGTGGCCATTTTACTCAAATTTTAAAAGTATTAGTTCAAATGTCAGAAGTTTTAATTGTTACACACTGTATATAAACATGTTTATGCAAGATGTTACTCAAACAGTGCAATGATGCTGAGTAAAGTCACTGGCCAATCAAAATTGTCACACACATCAGCCAGCATAACATTAAGATACAACTTTTATCCAGCACTGTAGACCACTCAAAGGTGAACCAGTGTTTCTATTATGGGTTGTAGTGTCAGACATTAAACCAACAGGTCATTAGTGTGAGAGGACGGAAACACTATTTGGGATCGGCTTTTCCTACATTTTCCACTGGAAAATCTGAACAGTAGCCTCACACACAAATCTCTTTTCAGTTTGTTTGTTTTTTATTGCAATTCTACCTGTTTAAACAAAAACTAGTGACATTTTATCCAAATTTAATTGAAGCACAGCAGAAAAATATCAGGGAGACAAAATGCTGGCTGGTTTGTAGTAGGAGGAGGAAACACATGGATTAGTGTTAGCTAAACCCTGTTCTAATTTTAACCTTTTGATTTCCTACATGCAAAGTCAACAAACACTCAAGGTCACGGTTCTTGAAGAAATGGTAACACCTAAAAAATTTATTGTGTAGCCTACATGCTTTGTTATCGGTTAGGTGTATTCTGTAAAGGCATTTCCTCAGCCTCATCATTTGAAGACATGTAAGCACATTAAAAAGGCATGACCTCTTCACCACTGGTCCAAACTGTTCATTCTGAAATAAAGTAGTTAAAAATACACATAATTAATCCAACGTTTCTTCTACATTACTTATAAGGAGGGCCATCTACCTATGTACTGTTATATAAAAAGACCTCACAGATCTTTGTGGGTTTATCCTTTTCTATGACTGGTTGTATCAGAGGCAAAGTATAACTTCAAGAATGGAATGTGTTCATTTTAGGGTTTTCATACTTACAAATTTTGGTTTGCGGTCTCCGTCGTCGTTATATGACGACGAGGACCCCTTCTTCTTTTGAGATTTACTGTCCCGTCCGGTGGTGGATTCAAACCGCTGACTGTAACTCTCCATGTTGGCACAATGACTTCTGCACCAGCTGACAGCTACTGAAGACCTAAACCTTTTAATGCATTCAACGTTGGCTAGAGGACGATACAAAGGAAAATGTTTAGCGTACGACACTACCAAGCCCAAACGTTTTTAACGTTGCTGTGCTCATTCTCACCTGTCCGTTTAGCTAGCTAGCCAGGTTTACAACACTATCATTCACCAGTGACTTGATTTAGCGCTAATCCAATTTATTGACTGTCACGTAACGCTTGCGTTTCCGTTAACGAAAGAAATGCGGCTTACATATATCGAACAAACATCAAACAAAATTCACCCGACTATTAAGTGAAAGCCTTACTGTCATTTAGCGTAACAGCAGAAGCGTTAGCTGGTCAAAATTAGGACTTTTTTTTTTTTTTTTAACAGACCCGCGCAATGAGGACGTCAGATTCGCGTATTTAATCCAACCAATAGCAATCACGGAACCGCAAACATGGACTCTATTTACAGTTGAAAAGGGATTTGATTGGCTGAGTAAAGTGTCAATCCGTCGTACTTCAGTTTTAGGTTTGTTCGTTTTATTTAGTCTGTCTCCCGCAGGTGCGATAGTTGAAGTAGCCTGGGTCTTACTGGGATGCAGAAGTGTTTCTCCTTTTCTTACCTTATAATAGCTTTATTTTCAACTCGCAAAGTGACACTTTTTGTCCTATAGAAATATT
The DNA here is from genome assembly GCA_024447675.2 of Pterophyllum scalare. NCBI lineage: Eukaryota > Metazoa > Chordata > Actinopteri > Cichliformes > Cichlidae > Pterophyllum > Pterophyllum scalare. The sequence goes on along the minus strand of JAMQGT020001729.1, from coordinate 70,930 downwards.
CAGCAGAAATAGTGACAAAAATAGGTTGCTTTAATATAATTTCTTAATTAAATGTGTAAGAATAGCCCAATATAAATACATACATATAAATACAACGAAGTAAAGGGTGTTAAGTTAGATTAGTAAAACTGCATTATTTTATTTTTTTTTAGAATTTTGTTTAGAATTTTAGTGGTCTAGTTTAAAATGAACTACTTGACCAGACTGGACAGGATTAGAAATAAGTACATAAGAGGGACAGCTCAGGTCCAACATTCTGGAGACAAAGTTAGGCGAGGCAAGGCCGAGATGGTTTGGACATATGCGGACATACTGGACAATGGATGCTGAATATGGAGCTGCCAGGCAGGAGCAAAAGAGAAGGTTTCATGGATGTAGTGAAAGAAAATATGCAGAGAGGTGCAACAGAGGTGGATGCAAGGATTAGAGTGAGATGGAGGCAGATGATCCATTGTGGGGACCCCTAAAGAGAGCAGGCAAAAGAAGACGGAGAAAATGGAGAAGAAGACTTTCAGACTTCAGATCACGGATAAGGAAAACATCAGCAACAAAAATGAGTAATAACTGTCTGTGGTTTTGCACATCCTATAGTGTAAATTTCCAGGATCCAAGATTGTTTGGAATGAATAAGTTTAGTTATAAGGTTATGATCATGGTAAACTGAAGGTACTTTATACTGTTGTTTTTAAGCTTTGTTTTCCAGTGTAAAAGCAAGCTAAACCCACTGTTCAATTCCAAACATCTTGTCTGATGCAAACAGCAACAAGGTAATGTGATGCAACTATCAGAAACTTTTGCAAGCTCTTCATGTGCTCTCCTCAAACCATGATTCGAACACATACAGTATCAGAGAGTTCCTCAACATAAAACCGTAAAATATTTTTGTGCCCCTGTTAGTGAAACTCATGAATTATAGAATATATTAATAGTTCAGACTATTGACAGTAAACCACATGATATTAGAGATTGCTCTTGGTGAATGCTGACTGTAAACTTCTGTATAACCTGATGCTGTTATGCTGTTATTCAGTAGTTAAGCTTATGGAACTCTTACCCTTGAGGACAATTGGGTTATGTAACCAAATGATGGAAATAGGATAAAAAGCCACAAGTGGTATTAACCTTTCCCTCTGTCTGTGTGCCTCCAGACTGCTAGGACCATGCTCAACCTTTGCAAATCCATCTAGCTGGAGTCACGTGACAATTAGACAGGCTTAACCAGTTGACTGTTGTGGTTTGACTGACATTTTTCTGAACGATAATATTTTGCCAACACCAAAATGTGAAAAAAAAAGGAAAACACAGGGATACAGTACAGCTCAACTCATCAGTCTTTGTCAAGTTGAACAGTGATTCGGTATAATTATGCTCTAATTACTACTGTGCCAGTCTGTAAAAATGCAGTATACTGGTAGAAATTCTCACTCATAGGTAGATGGCGTAAATGCAGAGATTCACCAGCATGTGATTTACTAGAAACATATTTGGTATGCATATTCTAATTTTCAGATTTTTTTTCTTTTCTTTTTTTTTTTCAAGGCTAAACCTGGAGTCAGACGTCACTACTGAATGAAACCTTCAGCTATGAAATTAAATTGGACCTTCTTTGAATTCTAGCTCTTGAAATCTTGTTATCTTGAAAGACCTCTATTCCTTCAATCCCTGGAGGGCTGTCTGCATGAGTGCCAGCTATGTGTTAACACTCTTCATCTAGCCAAACACAAGCCTTGTGGCATTATGCCTCGCTAATCCTCTCAGACAATGAGAGATCGAGGCTTCCAAGTTGGTCAAAGAATAGCCACAGGGATATAAAATCAAAAGCCCCAAATGCCAAATAATATCAATTTTGAATTTTTTTGTACTGATAATGACGTTGATCTGCTTAAATCATTGTAACACACACAGAAAATCCAACTGAATGAGTTTGATTTTTTTTTTAATTTTTGAATTCAATTATATGCTTTAATTGTGTATTTCAGTTCAGCATCGGCATAGCAAAAACAAGTTTTTCAAAAAAGGTAGAAATCATAATAATACATGTCCAGTTCTTATAAAGAGCTTCAAGGATAACCAGTGAAAGGGGGGACATGGGCAGGAATTTTTAAAAAATGTTTAAGATATTTTCAACAAAACGTGACAATGGGCACAATCAATCAATCCTATGTCACAGTCTCAGGTTGTATGCATGCAGCAAACCAATGCTCAATACTATCTGCGTTGTGTGGAATTTGATCATACTTGAAAGCCTTGACTTTGGATCATTATGTGTTGGTAAGCTATGAGACAAAAGTATTACAATGAAACATGAGCTTGGACATAATAAGGGTAAAGTTTTCCTCACCAATTAGTGTCTTTACTGGAGTGGTCTGCTTCGATGTTTCACAATAAAAGCAGCTTTAAACGTTGTTAAACTTCTACATGGAGCTTAGGCAGTGCTTTAACTTTTCACTGTGCATGTACTGCCATCTTGTGGTTTAAACTAGATGGCATGACTAGTCCATGCAAGGTGTTGGGGTTGCCATTTGACCTTCACAAATCTTGAACAGTAGTTTAAATGCACACGAAAGCAAATGGATATCACCATTAAGAAGATTTTTTTAAAGTCATCAAAACCGCCCACACTGATTGTTTTGTTTTTGTTTTGTTTGTTCATTTTTGTTAAGGTAAAACATTTTCTCAAAAGCATGTTCCTCTTGTTTATTTGTTTTTGAATTCACTGGTAATTTTTAGATTTTGAGTAAACTTTTTGGGTTTCCATAACATATCTTTATCTCAGACTAGTCAGGGAAACAACATCCAAAATGCACATTTAGGTGTTTCTTTTCCTACGTTTCTTTATTGGACTTTTAGGCAAATTAGACCCAGGATAGAATACCTCAGATTGTTGAAAAAGAGTTGAGGTTTCTGGCACAACTTCACCTGAAGAAGAAAAAGGGAAAAAGGATAAAGTATGAACAAGTTAAAGCTCGAGCAACACTCAAAGTATATAGAATAACTTTACTGCCTGAAAAAGGCCTTTGGGGGCACCCGGGTGGCTCAGTGGTGGAGCAGGCGACCACATGCATATGCCGCGTTACGGTGCAGGCGGCGCAGGCTCGAGTCCCTGCCTGTTGCTGATTTGTCCGTGTGTCTTCCCCCGCATCTTTCCCCCATTTCCCATCTAGCTTCACTTGATAGAAAAGCCGCTGTGGCCAAAAACCTTTCTGATGAAGACCCTGATGAAAGCAGCAAGCAGAATCACATGGGTGAAGCAATAAAATCGTTCTACAGTACTTTCATTGACCTCTTTAGTTCTGCAAATACCTAATTTGACAGTCATATGGGAGCAACCCCAATACATTTACTGCAGGCTTGTGGATATGGTCAAGATGACCTGCTGACAGTCAGAGGAGAATGGCCAGGCCACTTCGATAGGAAGGCAAAAGTAACT
>JAMQGT020001729.1:0-62500 GCA_024447675.2 Pterophyllum scalare | reverse complement strand
ATGAAAGTGAAGCTGAGCAAATGGAGGGGGAAAAATATCCAAATATGAAAACATGTAATTTTATGTGCATTTACCTCCTGTTCCCTTCAGACTCAGAATATGATACACCCCCATTATACCCTGGTAATGCACTCTGCCTTGTACATATAATGTGTAAATTACACTGTATTGCACCATACACTTTTTGTATGTAGTATTATATGTAGATTTATACATACCTCTTCCCAGAAGTAGAAACCATACTTTTTGTGTGAATAGTCCTTTCAAAAGCGTTTAAGCACAGTGGTCGCTGTAGATCTGAATGTAAGCCTTGAGGCTGTTTGGAGGAATAAATAAACCTGTGCTGACTTAAATATCCTGCAGGGAAAGAAGTATTGTTTTGTTTTGCAATAAAAAAAATCAGAGTAATCCTCAGTACATACTAAAAACTCCTAGAGGGTTTTTTGGTATTTTGCTGTAATCCTCCCCCGCACATGCAAATTTGCCTTTCAAGCCACCCCTTTTTTGATGTCTTTTGCACATGGACAGTTGGAAGGTCCATGTGTCCTCCAGGTGCAGAAGGTGAGAAACATCTCAGCTCCTAAAGACCACGAGGAGTCCCTGGGTGCGCCGCGAATGCTGCGCCTGCAAATGACAGATGGACACACCACCTGTGTTGGACTGGAGTTCAAACATCTGTCTAAGATCAGGTATAATAGTTTTGTTGCATTTAAGAATATGTTGAGTAACAGGTTGTAGTGTAATGTAAATATCTAGGAAGGTAATATAACTGGTTAAAAGTCATAAAAAAATAACAGTATTATTATTATTATTATTATTATTATTATACATTATATATCTAAAAATAAATACCTTTAAAAGCTGCCTTTTGTTATAGCTGTATAGATACTGTATAGATACAAATCCGAGTGCATTCAGCTGGTCTCTCATATATTCAAAACTAATTTGTAACATTCTGCACACACCCTCCTCCTTCACCTCCCTGTCAACATTTTCACCCCACCACATGCCTGAATTTTCCCTTTATCTGCAATTTCCTTGCCGTGGCAGCTGATCTAACAATTCTTAGCCTTAATTACATCTCCATCCAAGCTACCGTGGCCTTGGTGACTGCTGCCATGGTGACTAGCCAGTCTGTACAGGTGGAGTGGCCAGAATGTGGGCCTTGACTTCCTGATGGGAAGAAGGAGAGAACAGAACAAATCCCCTCTTTATGAGCGGCACACACACACCAGCTACCAACAGCGCCAGTTAGTGTTTCTTATGAAAGTGTCCGCTTTAGTGTGCGTGAGGCAATAAGTGAGAGGCAAAGAAGGATGAGCTGGATTACAGGACTGTTCAGTGTGTGACAGTGATATATTAGAGAGAGATGACAATTAAGTAGCAACACTAAGGGTGAGTAGTGCGTTTGTATGCGATTGAATCAAGGATAGCTGCTGCCTCATTTCTGCATTTGCCACTATCATGAGAACTTCTATCATGATAGCGGTGGAATCATCTATCCCAGAGGTTTGGAGTGAAATCCCTAATTGTTGCTTTGGCATCCGGCATCAGTAGCTGGAAATCCCTCTAAGTCCCTGTGCTTTCCTAATGAGAGAGGCAGAGGCCTTATCAGGCCTGATGAGATAGAGGGGCTTTTAATTTACCATGAGGATGGGTGAGCAGCTGGGATTATTAATAGTCTCTCCTAGCCTTGCCACCCATCTGCTGGCACTGCTCCATGTCATTTATAAAGTGGTATGGGTAACGCAGTAGGGTGTGAGGCTTGGTATATGCAGTTATAATGTGTTAAACCTCCAAATATATTTAACAATAAATATATGAAATAGCCTTTCATCCATACTGGATATTCATTATGTTTTTGTTGCTTTGTTTTCCAGTCTTAATATTGTGTATTTCAGTATTATTAATTTTGACATTTTTGTTTTTCAGTCTTAATACCCCACCAGGAACAAAGGTGAAGCTTCTTAGTACAGTCCAAGTTAAAAATGGTCTTTTGCTGCTTGATGATTCAAAAATCTCTGTCCTTGGAGGAGAGGTGTATCACATGGTGGAGAAGTGGGAACTACAAAGGGTGAGGGTCAATATTTTAATGATGGATCAGCCACTTTGGCTAAAAAGATGTCATAATTTAGTAATCATTTTAAATCTGTAATAAAGGCCACTGCCACTCTGTCATTAGCCACTGGTAAGGTTGTATTTGTGTGAGGTTTTTTTGTTTTTAAAAAAGGAGTCCCTTTATCCTTCAACCTGCAGAGTCTGGCCAAACACAGCAGGAGTAACATTGGAGCAGAAGGCGGACCTCCTCCCTTCGTGCCATTTGGTCAGGTGAGGACAAACGTTTCATAGTTCACCTAAAAAGCAAAACATTCAAAATGATAAAAAAAAAAACAGTACCTGAAAAGAACAAACAAATAATAATATAAAATCAAAAACCAATAAAATTAATACAGACAGGAACATTAATGTGAAATTAGTTTCAGCAGTGATTTAATGGAAGTCACGTATTAGCGAGTAACAGTAACCTCATAAATGCATGCAAGGAACCAAACACAGGGCTGGCACCAAGAGTGCCCCTGTCTTGGCAATGTTCTCTGATCTTTTGGAACAATTGCGCCTTCATGAATCTTTAAAACGCATGATTGCAGTGTGTGCAATAAAGCAGAATTAAAAATGAAATCTCAACTATTTTTTTTTTTTAATGAAATTGTACAGCGTATACCTACATTTAAAAATTACTGAGTGTGAGTCTTGGCAAGGATCACAGCTTCCAAGTGAATGCATTTGTATCAGCTTGACACTTGGATTTTGGGATTTTCATTCCAGATTTGCTCAAGCTTTGTAAAGTTTGATGAGGGGCATTTGGGACTTATTTAACAATCTCTAGATCTTCAGCGTAACTGTATTTTCTAATGCAGGGTCACTGCAGGGCTTAGTGTTGAGTAAGTCTGCTTTGGGTCGTTATAGATTACTCTGTTCCAAGGTATTTGGCACTGGAAAGCAAATGTGTGTGCCTGCATTTTGCTTGGATCTATGTTCTGTCAGTGAGTCAGTTTTACTTATCCCAGTTCCTGCTACTCAGAAGCATTCTCACAGCGTGGAGCTTCTGCCATCATGCTTCACAGCAGGAATGTTTTTAAAAGTGTACTTGTGGTGTGTTTTTTTTTTACCAGACATTTTCCCGTCAGAAGACTTTAGTTTATATCACATCACAGTAGATTTTTTATTTTTTGCCTTAAGCTCCGAGTTCAGAACATTTTTTACTTGCAGCATGATCCTAATAACAATAATGCAGATAGAGTTAGTTTTGTCTGCTAGTCCTTCTCAAATCACTTTGTCCTTGTACCTGTTCTTTGCTTAGCCTGCCTAGTCTACAGACCTAACAGAATGTTACTGCACGTAAAAACAGTGAACTGTCCTCACTGCAAGGTGAATTATTATTGTATCTGTCTCTACACCTAATCATTGCACAACATTCTTAATTTTCACTCTAAATAACTATGCACGTAACACAGCAAGCCAGGCCTTCGTCATTTGCGGATGAGCAAAGTCTTATTATTATGATGAATATCTCCTTGCATTTGTGAATGAAGTTATAAACAGATTTTCCACTTTTCAGACTACTCCTAATTCCATTATTACCTTAATACTCTGGATACTCTTAGTACTCTTTCAGTTTAATGTTTATTGAAACACAGTGACTGAACCTACTCAGAAGTAAACACCAGTGCTCTAGTCATTTGCTGGCCCATGTGACTAAATCATCACTTCATGCTGTCTTGGAACAGCTGCAGGAAGTGATGAGTTCCATCTCATTGGCACCAAGCCACCAACTGTAATTGTTTTGAAATTAAATACAGTTTACAGTCAAGTCTGAAAACACCAGACAAATACGTTGTAGTTCTAGTTTGAGTGCATAACGTGCAGAATTTTACGAAACCGTATGTGAAGATCTCTGCAGCGTGTTCTCCCTCTCCCTGTAGAAGTGTGCAAGGAAGGATGAAGTGGACAGCCGGGGGAACTGGACCAGAGGAAGACCCTGCAGACTCATAATGTGGTCAAAAGTGCAGATGAGAATGATGACCTTGAAAAGCAGCGGACAGCGGCTATTGCTGAGGTGACCAAGACCAAAGAGGTATCCAAACCTTTATCTTCATCAGTTGCTCATGTCATGTAGAGCCTTATATGTTTTAGAAAAGTTGTAAAAACAGTCATGATTCTTCACCTTTGTGGAAAATTATTTCCAGAACCACTGTTTTTGCCATGTTAACAGTTTTGCACCTTATTGATTGCACTTTCTACACAAGTGACTTAATTTTTCCACAATTTAGAAAATATACACTCCTTATTGGCATTCACCTCAACCTTAATTGCCTTTGACAGTTGCGTAACTCGTCAAATTAAAAATCTTAATTACATTGTCAATTGCAGAGTTGTGTTTCTTTTATTGTATTTTTTGTCCAACCCTGCAGCTCTATTGATCCTAATGTTGTTTTCTTGTCAGGGCCCCCGCACGTTTGGCGGTGGAGGAAATGCAGGCAGCAATTTATCCAATGCTGCCTCCTCCTCCCGAAGCCGAGACTCCTACCAGCAGAGGAGACGGGAGGACCGGGCTGAAAGAACAGAAAGCAGACAAGATGGAAACTACAGAGAGCTGGTGAGAACACAAACATAATCCAAAACCATAAAAAATAATGTTGTTGAAATAATGGCTTTACCTCACATTACTGAAGTCCCAATTCACTGTAACAAAGCAATTTAAAGGTTCAGACTTGCTCTGTGTTCTTCTGTGGTTTCTTTAGTCTGGATTGAAGTCTTATTTCATGGTTCAGAGATTGGGCGAGGCATCGGTTATAATATTGTAGAAATGTAAATGGATTAGAGGCCTGGTGAGGTTTTCCAATCAAGTGGCAGTCCATTTGTCTTGCTTTGTGTTGTATCTTGCCAGTTTTCCTAGTCTGAAAGGTTTCGGCTGAACACATAAATAGAACGGAACACAATATTTTAGTGTTTGATGAGGGAATGGTGTTTTTTGATAGTTTCAAACTTCAACACACTCTTCCAGGTAAAATAGAACTTAAAAGGGGGAGCCCTGGTGGGTTGATTTTCCTCTGTCACACTAAACTGTTTCTAAAATTAACTTTTTTACCTTTTTAACCTCATAATTATTCTTATAACACCATGTGCATGTCATTTCCCCCTATTTCTGTGCATTTTATACCCTTTCCATACAACAACAACGTTTCCTTTTTGTCTTTGTTTCATTTTATTTGTTGGGTAGGTTGATGAACGCGCTCTGAGGCACATCATGGAGATGGGCTTTAACAGAGAGGCTGCTCGACAGGCTCTGATGGACAATAATAACAACCTTGAAGTGGCACTAAACAGCCTACTGACTGGATCTTCTGGTGGCAGACCTGGCCCTGCGGCAGTTGAGTCTAACAAGCCACAACCCAGAGGTATACACGCACACACACACGCACACACACACGCACACACAGAGCCCCAGATGTGCCTTCTGCCCACTTTGGCCTCATAACAATTTATGTGTCTACAGAGTAAGCAGAGCCAGATTGAGGTTGGAGGAGTGATGTGGAGGTCCTTTAAATGCAATGAAAATCACCAGCAGCCTAGTTAAAAGTCCTTTGTGGCAGTTTTGCTTGTTTTAGTCCATTTACCAGAAATTGCATGGACATTTTTTGGCTGACTATTTTCACAAGCACACCTTAAGGTTTTAGATGCAGTCATTGCTTTGTGTCTAGTTCATTAGTGCAAATCAACCTGTAGTAAACTTGAAATTTGTCCAATCACACTGAACTACTTAGATTGTTTTAAACAGCAAGTGGTACAGCAAATGTGAACAGGGACTTTCTGAAACTCTTACTCTAAAGCTATTTTAAAGGTACTGTGCACACTGATTACAAGTAAATTCAGTTGAGTTCACATATGCGCACTAATGCAAATAGAGCCACATACTTTATGTAGACACACGGGGCCATAAACACATTCAAACTGATCAAATAATCTTTGTCAAAAAAATCTTTTTATTTTTTCTCTGGTTTCTCCTCAGGCAGAGGAAAGGGAAGAGGCAGGTCCAGAAATGAAGATGATCAAGAGGGAGCAGGAGGAAGACCATCTGGACCAAGCACATTGTTTGACTTTCTGGAATCCAAAATGGGTGTTTTCTCCATTGATGGTGGGTGAATTAGTCTGAGTTTAATTTCAAGCTGTGGAAGAGAGAGGTTTATTTGTTTGTTTTTGTAATTTTTTTTCTTTTTAAAGTTTTGCAAGACACAGACAGGAAATGTAAGGGACAGAGATGTGTATAACATACAACATAATTCCTGTGTAGGGATGACTTACACTCTGAGAACTCTGGGAGAGCACACAATTATTATTATTTTCTAATATGGGTGATATTTTTATCCCTTTTATGCCAGTTTTTTGGTAAGAATTTACTAGTTTATAACTGAGCCATGATTAGGTTGAAACAGACGGCAGTTGTGTGGTCAGAAAAACTAAGACGTTCTCTGATTACAAGAAATCAGCACTGGTCTTGAAATGCCAATAAAGGATTTGTCAATATTCCTTCCACTATTTGTTCCATTATTGTTTTGTCGTAGTTCTTAATAAAACTGATCTTTTTTTGTTTGTTTGTTTTTATCAGAGCCAAAGAGCCAGGCACCACCGAGACATCACGAGAACAAAGCAAATTTCTACAACTCAGACTATCACACCAAAGACGCCCCTCAGACCAGGTTCTCCTCACATAATGACCATAGGCAACAAAGGAATGACAGACCACCTCGCTTTCACAGGGACACTGATTTTCCCAAACCTGGCCAGGAGCCTCTCTCTAATTCTACGACCTCCCAAACGTCAGCCCAAGCCCAGCAGTGGAAGGGCCAGGAGAGATGGTCGCGAGGGATGTCCGAAAGATTGCAAAATGACAAGAAAGAGATGCGTGATGAGCAGAGTTTTCCTTCTTCCTTCATGTTTACTTCCACTCATTCAAAAGAACCTCAGCAGCAGATGGAGTTTAGTGGATCTTACAACCAAAGGTCCAGAAATGGAGATGGTGGTGGGCATCTATCAGCGCTGTCTCATAGAAGAGGTGTAAAAGATAATATAACCACATCTAAACTGAGCAATTCAGCAGGAAGTGAAGCGGATGGAAAAGGAAATAAACGTGCAGAAGACTCCAACAACAGCAGGAGAAAGGGGAAGATGGACCGGGCAAACTCGGATCACCCTGACCGACAAAGAGATAGTGGGACGGGAAACCTTAACTCAAAGGGAGGAAGCTCAGGGACCTCCCAAGAAGTGGGGCCATCACAGACTTATATACCAACAGGGGAACCTGCTCATTTCCAAAATGGTGTTATGGAGCATAAAAGAACTGGGCCGATCAAACCACAGAACTCATCTTGTCCACCGAACCGGGAGCCACCCCCAAAGAAAAACAATCCTAATAACCCAGGACCTAAAAGAAGGGCAGGTCAAGGAAAAGGGCAAGGTCCTCGAGGACCAGAGAAAAGTCATATTGTTGAACACATGTGGAAACCTGGAGATGAGTGCCTGGCACTTTACTGGGAAGACAGCAAGGTACGTTATCCCTAGATCTATGACACAGCAGTAGTTGATGATTGCTGAAAATTGCTGTATTCAGCTTGCTTTTTTCTTTGTCTGAGCACTGGTTTGACAGTTAAGGTTATTTTAAATGTTCAAAAATTATCTATGGGATTATGATCCATTTTCATTTTAACAGTACTGACAGTGCCTTTGATTTGTTTTTGAAAGCTTTGTATTTGAGAGTAATGAGATTTCTTTTTTCTGTCTGGTGCGTGTGTGAAGTTCTACCACGCCAGAATAGATGCCGTGCATCCATCTGGCTCCACGGCTGTGGTTGTATTTAGTGATTATGGCAATTGTGAAGAGGTTCTCCTGAATAACATCAAACCTGTTGCTGCTGATGTCATGGTAAGGAAAAGGGAAACATCCATCAATATTAAGCTCAGAATTTGTCGTTTCATAGTAAATAGTAAAAGCTAGTAATTAAAGTGTGATCAGGTGAGGAAATGTGATAAAATATGAATGACGTCTAAGTGAATTACTCACAGCAACACATTACAACCGTATCAAATGTACAATGGCAGGAGGAAGATGATGGTTACTATGACAGTTCACTAGAGTTTCGCCGTGGGGGAGATGGACAGCCTAGACGCACGAGACCCACGCAGCAGTACTACCAGCCGCCCAGGGCGCGAGATTGACGTGTCTGCATTTACACGGGCAGGTAAATAAACACTGGTAATTAAACACAAATTATGAATGTGTTTTATATATATATATATGTATGTATGTATGTATGTATGTATATATATATATATATATATGTATGTGTATATATATATATATATATATATATTCGTACGTGTTTCTGTTACCCCGTCTCTTTATATTATTATCTAAACAATAAAAACTGGCAGCTGTAAAAGCTCTCAATTTATGTTGATTTTATATAATAATTTAAACATTTAAGCATTTTGTGAAAAACAATTTGATCTGGTCTTCGTGAGTTATTTTATAAGATTTCCAACATCATAATATAACATTTGTTATGCCATTTTATCTGTTAAACAAATAATTTTGTTTTGTTTTTTCCTTCATCCATCAGTGTGCGTATCCCTCATCCTTCCACGTTCTGCAACAATCCAGAGTGCTTCCTGAATTTTTAAGTGTCCCAACAGGCTGGGCATACAGGACTTTTAAAAGGGCTCGCACACCATGCAAAAATAAAAGGAAAAAACTGACATGAGCTCCTGTTTATTTTGTCAAGGACATATCTACTGTACATGTTGTGAAGATTTGTTAAATGATGCATCAAAATAAACATTATTAGTATGTAGCGGATCTGTTTTAATGCATTTTGTTTTTAATTATTAAATTTTAATGATGAATAAACTAATGCAGAGTTGAAAAAGAAACTTCTCAGGGGTCCTTGGCTTCATTTTTGCCCTATTAATTTTAGTTGATCTTCTAAGTTCAGTGGAATTAATGTTATCTGGTGACTTGGTAATTATTTTTAAAACCTGCCCTAGCATATTTACAAGTTGTTGTCTTACAGCTTACCGTGCCTCTGACATTTTCTCTAAGTCCATAGCAAGCAGCTCAGGCTAATTTGTTGTGTTCTGTGAAGCAAATCCAAATGGTAAGACAATATCTCCCTGCTGAAATAGAGATGGTCACACTGCAGAGATATCATTTTGCACATTACAAAAGGGACTGTACCTAGCTCTTCAAGCACTGCGCACACTCTGCTGCCGCTTTATGGACTTGTGCAGTGTGAGAGACACGTTTTGCACATGGAGAAATAATCTCCACCTCTGCTCCAATTTCACTCTTACCAACAGTAGGGGATAAATGGACAATTCAGCAGGGTTCAACATAAAGGTCACCATGTTATTCTGTATCACTAGTCCAAAGGGTTTCCTTTATTTTCCAACTGAGGCGCCAGGCAAGCATAGATGAATAATTAACAGCTGGTAATATGGAAACCTATCCACCAGGGAGGAACTGAAAGTGAAGCTCTAGACAATGTTCTAGGGGACTGACTATGGCACAGTGGCCAAATGAGAGGGGATTGATTTTCAATCAGATAAACATATTTTGGTAGAAGAATTAAGGTTGTTTCATACTGAGTATGTTTTTCTTGGCCCTGCAGGGAAATCATGTATAATGCAGCAGTTCTTTGGTTTAAGCTGTTATTAGTTATTAGTTTCAATAAATGCATGGTTATTATGTGTGCAGATCTTGATGCTGTGGATTATTAATCAGTTTTTGGAAAGGAAAAACCTGTGGCTATTAAATCACTAATGAGTATTTGCTGCATATCGCCTTCGGTAAAGTAGGCAATATATAAGCAAAGATTTTCAAGGTGTGCGTGGATACGTGGTATATGGGTCGTAATATTTGTGAAGCCACAAGAAACACTGAGTGGGTGATCCAGCATAAATGTTAGTGTGACATGCCCTTTTGTTCCATATACAGTTTGAAAAAAGAAAGCAAGAGGCTGTGAAAGCTGGTGAGACGGCCTGGATTACATGTTGTTTTTTCATATTTATATAACTACACAGTCCATGTAATCTTGTTGGTGCTGTGATTAGAGTAAATCTAAAGCTTCAGATGCTGCGCATGTTTTTCTCTGACAGACTGGTTGGATATGATCTCAATTATTCAACATACTACAAAACAGCCTTGCATCATAAATGTATCTTACATGAAAGGGCTTACAGTGGGAGTAAAATGTGTTGGAAGCAGCAACTCACTTTTTGAGCTCACTGTTTGTGCTTGGCGCTGTTTTTTGCACGGTCAGCTTAGTTTAATGGCGTTCCCGTTTACACTGGATCACGAGGTGGGGGCGTGATTATCAAATGGGCAGCAAAATATCTGTGTTTAAGTCTGACAAGCGTTTTATTCCTAGTTACCTGGCAACAATAATATTACCTATGGGTGTGAATGTGTGCATCTCCACATACCAATGCTAGCATCATAATTCTGCAGATTTTACCATGCTAACCAGAAAGAGTGACAGAGATCCCCAGAGCTGTGTGGTGAGTACGGTTTAAGTATACACAAATACAAGTGCTGTTTTTGACACATTGAAACAAGGTTGCTCGTTTCTGTGTGTTGCCTTTACCGGCCTCTCTCAAACTCAAACTGCAACCTGATAACCTTCAGCAACAGGAGGAATGCTTTTCACTCCTCGAGAGGGATCAAACCTCTTTCCCACATTAACGCCCCCATTCCTCTGCCCCTTCATTTCCCACCTGCCTTCCTCCTCCTCCCCTCCTTCACAGCTGTTGGCCATTGTCTTCCTGCTCACCTGACCCCCCCTACCCTCCATCTTTTCACCATGGTACCTTTGTGGCAGTGACATTTGAACCCAGCGATCCTGTTAAATGCAGCCTTTCTTACATAATTTCTACATCGGCCTCAACAAACCAATCCTTTCTCTTCTTCATGTGGGAGGGAAAAGGAGATTAGAAAGGAGGTCGCTGACAAGAGAGCAAATTTCCTTTCTAGCATATTTGATAGGTCAACCGAGGGGACTTTTTTTGGTGGTTGTGTGTGTGTGTGTGTGTGGTTATCGTATAGTTGTTACTCTGGTTAAATTATGATTTAAGTCAAAGACTACCATCCAGCTCTCATAGGGCAAGAGGCAGGGTACACCCTGGACTGGTTGCCAGTCTGTCCCAGGGCTAACACACAGAAACAGACAACCATTCACACTCACATTCACACCTATGGTCAATTTAGAATCACCAGTGCCATGCATGTCTTTAGACTGCAGGAGGAAGCTAGAGTACCCAGAGAGAACAGGCAAACTCTACAGAGAAAGGCCCCGGACTGGATTCAAACCCAGGACCTTCTTGCTGTGATGCTACAGTGCTAACGACTGTTTGACTGATTGTATTTTTACTGCACTCTGAATGAATGGCGGCAACTCAAATGACTTCTTTTTCACTGATCACAGAAAAAACGTTTGTTGAACGAGGTGACTACATATGTCAGATTTGAAAGTAAAACTCTTGAGTCCACTAGACACTCTGTGAACAGGAAGACCAAAATGCCTAAGAAGTTATTAACGCTTGATATTGAAGAGGTTTAAATGCCCCAGAAGGTTTGTTTGCATGGTGTATTCACTTGTTCATGGCTTATTCTCTTTTTCCTGCTTGTGGAAGGCTCAGGCTTGTCATTTGCATGTGAATCAAAGTATATAAAGTCAAACCACCATCTGGCAGATGGCTACACCACTAATGTGCAAAACAAGTGCCTTCTTGTTTATGCTGTGCTGCAATCGCTAGGAAAATGTGATTTGTTTCGCAAAGCACTTACCATGTGAGTGAAATTATAACAGCCATAGTGCTGGACAGGATGTAGAGTGCCACCTTCACTTCCATCCTTTGCATATGATCTACCACTTTGCTGCTGAACAAATCCAAATGGTATATCTGATTTGAATGAGGTTGTAGGCATGACTTAGTGCTTTACTTTGTGTTTAGCCTTTACACATGACTTGGTGTTTTACAACTGATGATTCTTATTTAGTTATTTATTTTCATGGTTGTATGCAGGTTAAAATGGGATGGTTATTCTCTGACGATTTTAAACTGTCTTAATGCGTGATCAAAGCATTCGTGACTGCAGGTGCAAACTGTGATGCCAACGCAGCATCATAACTTTTGGCAATCACACTTTAGGCATGCATGACACTCTGTAATCACCTGATGAGTGTTGCTGCTGAAAAAAATGCACTGCCAGAATAGCAACAGATGATAAAGTGGAATTGTGGAAAGTAGGCATACAAACTCATGTTTTCTGCAGAAAATCTCATCTTTTCCATTTATTGTGGCTATTTCCCTGCACAACTTCCGTGCCATCTGGGAACCACTATGCTGCTGCATTGATAAATTGTGGAGATTCCTCTAGAGACTCACAGACTTGTGCCTCCAGCTCATTTGTTGTGCCAGCAGCACTCCACACACCAGGTTACAAAAACTGGGAGGTCTGCGGCCAGCTGAAACATAACCAAAGCACCTCATGCGCCAAACAGTAATGATGTCACTTTTGGAGTCTGCTGCTGTTCACAAGGGCAACAATGGCAACAGCATAAATTAAGCATTATAGTTCAAACAAAGTGTATGCAGACAGGTGACAAATTCAAGGAGAAACCACTATAAACAGACATAGATTAAGCCGAGCCTGTACAGTAAGAGAACTTGAACAAATATCTAAATTGAAAAATGTTTTCAGTTTAGGACTTAGATGAGTCCATCTCTGCAAATGGAGTCAAAGTGACTTAATACCTGCCTCTTTTCCACTGATGTAGTGCCAGTATGTAATCTATAATTGTTCTACCAGTGACTGATGCCAGTAGCAAAAGACTGACCTCTTGACAGCTCCACTGGTTAATGAATCTCAGAATGTAGCTAAATTAAAAAATGGGTTGATGAAAAAGTTCCACACTTCTGTGTTTTAAAAGCAAAATCCACACCTGATTTTAGTTTGGTTGTTAGCCACTGCAAGGTCATGTCTTTGTGAGGAGACCTTCACTACTCTCAGCACTCCTACTACATTTGTGTTCCTGTCTGAAAGTCCCGTTCTGATGACCAGTTTGTGGACAAACTGTGGTTTGCACAAAAGTCCAATAAAAGAACACCTCTTGGCACTCTCAATCACACCCCTCCTGGTCTTGCTATTGTCATCCATGTTAGTGCTGAAGTCCTCCAGTAGGACAACGGAGTCACCAGTTGCAGCACCCTTGAGTATCCCACCCAGCAACTCTAAGAAGGCGCTGAACGCATAAGTGCAAATGACAGTCGGACCCGGTCGGGGGAGGGGAAACATACAGGTAGCAAACCGAAGGGATACAAGGATACCCACCCCAGCCTGTCACCTCTCACTGAGGCCAACTCCACATTGGAACAGAGTCCAGCCCCTCTCCAGGAGACTGGCTCCAGAGCCCAGGCCATGCATTGGGGTGAACCTGACTATTTCTAGCCAGTATCTCTTAGCCTCATGCACTAGCTCAGGCTCCTTCCCCACCAGAGAGGTGTTATTCCATGGTCCAGTCACCAGTCTCAATAGCCAGGGATCAGTCCACCAGGGCTGCTTCCCAAAACACGCTGCAACCAACTGATACGGTGCCTCCTGTGGGTGGTCGGCCTACAGAAGGCTCTTCAGTTGATCCATGTACTCTTCATCGAAGCATCAAGAAAGCCTGAGAAATGGTCTCAGTGGAAGGGTGGCTGTCAAGAAGCCATTCTTAAAGAATGGAAACAGGGAGAAATTACTCAAGAACTGGACTGAAAATCAGTGGCAACAGGTCCTATGATGATTTCAAATGAAAAATGTTTGGTTTAAATCACTGTCATCATGTACAGAGGAGGTCAGGAGAGAGGTACAAGAATGAGTGTCTACAGGCATCTGTAAAACACGGTGGAGGCTTTGTCGTATTTGGGGCTGCATTTCAGCCAGTGGTGTTGGGGATCTTGACAACATTGATGTAATTATGAATGCAGAAAAGTACCATCCGATTTTGTACCATTATGCTATACCACCATTTTTCAGCATGACAATGTTCCCAAACACTGCCAATGCAGTAAAAAAATACCTGGATAAAGAAACGTGCAATGGAACACTATCAGTCATTGACTGGCTTCCCCAGTACCTGAAACTCAACATTGTTGAAGCAGTGTGGGATCATCTTGACAGAGAACAGGACAAAAGGCAGCCAACGTCCAAAGAAGAGCTTTGAATATCTTTCATGAACTATTCCTGAAGACTTCTTAATGAAATTACAAGAAAGCTGCATAAGAGAGTTCAGACTGTTTTGAAGAATAAAGGTGGTCACACCAAATGTTGACTTTCAAGTTTGATAGACTTTCAAGTTTGTCCCTATTTTCCTAGCAAAATGAGGTGTGGCTCTCAAGACTTTTACACATTTCTATACGTTTATTGGGCTGCATACTGTGGATGTCCCCAAGGATCTGACTCAGAATTTACTGCAATGTGCTTGAGTGTACGAGTCGAGAACATTTTGTAGAAATGACCTAAAGAGTTGTGTGCTATTGAAAAGACACCACAATGAAATGGGAGTATTTCTCAGGCTACATCATCACAATCATTGCTCACCAACTGCCCTAAACTGATTCCCTGCATCATCTTCTTACACAGAATAAAATGTAAGCAAATCTACTGCAAATGTGCACATGCCAGTCATCAGATCTGGACTTCCTTAAATTATCTAAACTCTGCGACACTTTTCACTATCTCTCAGCTTAGTAACTGAGCACTGACTGACCGTGAAGTTTGGCTAAGAACTCTTTTTAGTGCATTATAGGAAGAAGGAATGTGCCGTCAGTCAGCTGTAGAGTAGCACAGGAATAAACAAGACCATATATTTCTGGACCAGTCGTAATGCTGATTTAATCAGTGCAACTGACACATTCATGGAACATTACTTATTAAAAAAAAAAGTTTGGCTGACGTACAAACTTCAGTGTTATGACTTCAGTGTTATTACTTGAGCTACAGTTCAGAGGCTCAACGCTTAATGAGCAAGATGGGTGCCGCTTGTCAGTTCTAATGGCTGTTTTCTGTGTGCAGCAGACCATGGCCTATGTGGGTCATTCTTCAAACATCCTGCCAAACATTTGTTGCCAAGCACCCCTCGTGTTTCTCATAACACATGACAATATAATGGTCAAATGGGGCCAGTTAGTTCGACCAAAGACAGTATGGACTAAGGGTGAATGATGAATCAGCAGCAGGGTATTGATCTTTGCCTTTACCACATATGGGTCTGCACAACAAAGCAAACAGAGTAAAGCACCTTTCAGTCACTTTTATGGAGCCTGTCCAGTTACACCTAATGGCTACATGTCACATGAAGAAGTAGAACTATTGAGTTGAGCTGACTTTGTTGTTTACTTTTTCATTGCCACTTATAAACAAAACCCACAGCCATACTTTCACGTCAAGTGACTTGTAAATCAACCTAATCTCGAGAATTTCCATAATAAAACAACTCAAAAATCATTGCGATTTCACAGGAGTTGTCTCTTATGCTAAAGTGAGCTGTGAAGACAGTTGTATTTGACAAAACTGTATCTGAAGGCACAAAGGACAAAAGGTTTGGATTCACACTTTGGTCAGGTTGTTGCTTACATAATCTCATGGCCTCTATAGCTCTGACTCCAGTCCTCCAACGCAAGCGAAAAATCTTTTAAACAGTAGAGCTGCTGGTATGACCATCTGCTTGCTGCTGATAAAAAAGACTACCAGCATCAGACATGATGTGACATGACATACTGGTCAGTGACTGAAGTTTCCGATCAAAGGCATCCGATGATCTAAACCTGATTTTTCTGTATGGTGTCAGAGGTCGAGGGAGAATTTTTTTCATCATGGTGCAGCAGGGCGGCATGTTGGCAGTGAGGAATCTAGGAATGTGTTATCCCTCTTTGCTCAAATGATATACAGTACCAGTCAAAAGTTTGGACACACTCACGGGTGAGTGCTCCAAACTTTTGACTGGTACTGTATTTAATTATTGATTTTATAAAGGCTATAGGTAATGACTATTTTCTGTTTTGTCTACTTTTTTTTTGTTTCATTATGCTATTAATATGGCACAATTTAACAAGACTTCACTCAAAGAGATTAAATCAAAAATTAATCAATTTTCAAGCACTTTGTAAAGCTCAGCAAAAATTCACTTTATTGCCTTTCTGTTAAAGGTCTGATTACCATAGAAGAGGGCAAGATGCAATAACACATAGAAAATAATCACTAGAATTTTGCATTTTTGCTCCTTTATCAGTGTTACTGATATTTTTTTCAGATTTTTTAAACACTGGCATCAGATCAGTCATAAAGAATCACCAAAACTGATGAGGCTAACTTTTTCTCAGCTGCCAGTATATTAGTACACTGCTATGTTCAAGATGTAAAAGCAACTCCCAGACATATATAGGAGCTACAATCTTTAATGTCAGTTTATTATTGAACTGCTTTCACAATGTTACTAAGTTGTCCTGTATTCCAATAAAGGCACTGCAATACTTGGAAAAAAACACACACACACACAGAGCTGGCTGGATGGAGAGATTCCTAGCCTGTCCGGCTGATGACAAAATAAAATGAAAACGATCAAACATCTGGTCTTGTGTTACTTCTTCAGCTTCTGGCTCCATGACTTTCCTAATTAGGTAATTACTGTAAGTTGTGGAGGTAGTGAATTGTGAAAAGCAGATCTCCTTTTGACCCAGGGAGAACAGAGACTGTTTTTGGTCCTGTCTCACAAATACGGTGAGTATGACCCCTTGGGCAAAGCTGCATTCAGCTTCGAGGCTTTTAGAAATGAGATAATTTCCACCCTGTGAGAGGACTTGGTGAATCATGCTGAAAGCAGAGGTCGGGACGGTGCTGGAAAATGAGCAACCAACTTTTGGGTCTCACATTAAAACTGTAACATGTTCAAACTGAATTAAAAAGTGTTGAAAGTTTTATTAGCAATTACCCGACAGCCATGTTAGCTCTCTATTAAGGTAGCGGCTAGCAGCTATGGCTAATAATAAAACGGTAATGTTAATGTTGGAGCAAACATGATCTGTCCTGCCCATTTGTAGCATTAATAGACAGCGTTAATCTAACAGGACAACACAATTACATATGTCTAAAAAGTGTTATGTTTCTTGTAAAGTCACAGAGAAAGGTTTGTAAGCAAGCGGAGAGAAACAGTGGCCTACCTTACCAACAGGTGTGTGTTATGAAGACATAGTGGAGTAATGGCATTGTTAGGAGAGAATTAATAATTAATCTAAGCTTGAGTAAGATAGCAGAGTGCAGTCAGGGGTGTTTGGCTAGTCCTCCAAAAAAACAAACAAACATTATATTTATTTTATTTTATTTTGCACTTGCTTCTTTTCTGCCCAGAATAAAAGTCTCTTCATCAGCTCTTTGTGACTCTTCGTAGCAGAGACCAGAGAGCAGCAAAGCAGCAGAAGAGACTCTCATCATAATGGGGTGCTCAGTATCAGCTGCAAGCATATTGCAGCCATTCTGTGTAATTTACAGTGCTAGCATGGACTAATGGTTGCATGGCTGGTATGCCCAAATGTCTTAGTCTGACATAACTTTCATTTAAAAACTGTAAATGGGCTGCATTTACGCAGCACTTTTCTAATCTTATCGACCACTCAGTGTGCTTTACACCACAAGCCATGTTTACAGATCCATTCATACTTTAACTTTAGTACATGTATAACACTTTTCCTATCACACACACTCACATAATTTCTGGGTTTGACATGCACACTGGGGGAGCTGGGGACTGAATCACTGACCTTATGATTAGTGCTACTCTAGTCTTGAGAGAAAACCACAGTACCTTTTTAGCTAACAGAATACCATTGTGCTGGAAATAGTACTGCTAAGTGGCGCTGTCAGAAAGATTGAGCCTGCCCTGCTCTGATGTCATTTATACCTTTATAGAATCAAAAGCACTTAACAAGTCATTAAAGAAAAATAAATGACAGCCAAAGTATAGTCAATAAAGACATCAATAAAAGGCCTGTCTTTACAAAGAAAATTTTAAAACAGTCCACATTGCTGCCATCTTGGTTTACCAAACTACTAAAGCTTTGCTACTACTAGTCTTAAATTTTGAGAATAAGCTAATCTACAGGTGACCTCACTCTGCTTGCACAAAAACTAAGCTGCTGCTTGATTATAACTAATAAAGTTGACAGAATATAAATTGAATTATGTAATGACAAGCAGCGATACCAGAAATGAATATAGCACCCAGTTTGTTGACATTGTCATAGAGATGTTGATTTAACTTTACTGTAATTTATATGCTTTTCCATGCTGCTGAACAGCCAGTGCAATAATATAATGCATAAAAAAGATGACAGAAAAAAAGAGACAGTGCTGCAACAAAAGGAGGGCCATCCCATTGCAGTTATTTTTTGGCCACTAAGTTTTTGTGGTAATAAAGCTGGAAAGCGTCACACAGATTCAAGTATCTTGCATACTCTTATGGAGTCCATTGGAGAGAGTTTGTGACTAAAGAAACTCAAACAGATGTAGTTGTAAAAATGCAGATGTAGTTTTTAAAAATGTCATATTTCCACTCATTCCTCTTCCTATCTCAGAGGGAATCTTTTAAAAATGCAGTGGTTAGAGGTATTAACAATCCAATCCCCCTTTACCTCTAAATACTACCAATCACCAACAGCTATATATAATATACCATCACCAAATTAGGGTCCAAAGTGTCATCTGCGCTTGTTGCAGTTAAATGCGGTTGATGAAATACCTAAAATCTCTTAAATCCCAGGATTAACCTGTGGACAATAGAGATTAGCATTGCAGCCACAGACCATGATCAACAGAGATGACTAGCGCCATACGGCTTTTTTCCACTAAGAGGCTTATATTTCACAGAAGGTTATCTCTGGTCATATGTAATTTACACTGCAGTTATTAAGGTTAGCCATCACCATGTTTCTGGAGCCAGAAAAGACCATATTAAGACCTCAGGGTGGGGTGCAAATTTAAACCATGCAAAACTTGGATAGCTAGAGACATCTAGGTTTAATGCACAGTCATTGCTAATTTGTGCTAACAGACTGCCAAAATTTCACTTCTCACCAAATTCTTCTCACAATACCGCACGGCAGGCAACATTATTTGTCAAAGATCTCAGTTAGAAATGCTCCAAAAGGCACCAACATAGCAATAATACTGCTATCCAAATGTCTTTACATATATTCCCATTTATTTTATTAGTGGCACTATTTATGATTATTTTTATTTTTGAGTGCTACTACTTAACAGGAGAAAGTTGCTTTGCTCTAGAAGAATCTCATCCAAATTGGCAGAACATCAAGACCTCTTGCATGTGTTTATGCTCGTGTCTGCTTAAGGCCGAGTTGGCTCTCTGCTTATCAGAGATGTATAAAATTGCCAACACAGAGAAAAAAGGGCGCAACCCCCACATAGTGAGTTACCAGGAAAAATGACACATTACCTTACACATATTGAATGTTTAAGGATGTTTTTTAAAGGTGAGCTGCATTGGGATAAATGTTGCCTCCCTCCTGTGCTCCAAATCCAAGAACAAAATAAGTTTTATTTAACTGCAGTTTTCCTTCAGGGATTGCCTTCTGTCTTGTGTTACCTGTCAGTATCCATTGATTTTGTAAAGCAAGCCAGTGCTTAATTTTCAACACCGCAGCTTGTAATTAAGCTGAAAATGAAACCATGTAGTTGATAAGGTATGTAAAAACAACTGTAAACATAACATATGACCTGTGAATGTATCAGGAAGCATAAAGTCAAGCTCGTTAACAAGAAAAATATCCAAATGGCGGCATGAACTCTGAGCCTGCAGCTCGTTAAGCAGGCTACAATACATTTGTATAATGTCAGACAGTAATAAATATTTTTTGTTAAAGGAAAAGAAGCATTCTACTATTTTATTTAACTTCATGAAGAAAGTGATTGAATTGCTTGTGTTACAAAATAAGACTCATGCTAATGTAGTCACTGTTACTGCCATAATGTTGGGCCTGTCTCCTCTTCTCTGCCAGGTTGAACTGTTTCTTTTGTGGAGCTGACACCTTGAGTGTATCCAATAGCCACACTTGTGGTCTTGAGTATTTAAATATGTTCACTTATGTCTGGTTGGAGGCAAGTGGCCCATCCCAAAGACAAATATACTGAACACTTAACCTACGCTGATGGACTTTTTGTTTTATCACCTCTTGAGGTGGTATTTATAGCTACTGTAGGTACATCTCACCATGTTGCCAGTATTGTTCCTATAAGCTGATTTAAGGACCAAAAATTTGTGAGCAGACGTTGTTGGATTCAGTCTGAATATTATTCTTCATATCCAAAGTTAGAATTTAATATCTGACAGAAGTGTGTTAAATGCACACTACTGTGCTGCAGATAATCAGATTATGCTGTCTCTATTATGTAGAATAAAGAGCTTCATGTACATTTTTTAAGCAGAGTCATCCTCTCAGCTACTGAATGTGTTTTCACTGCCACCTGATTGCAACTGCAATATTATATTCTTGATTCTACTTATTTTCCCCCGCAGCCATTTGAACTCGCCTGCGTGCCATGTGCAGTATTATTTCCCGGAATGACCCAAATGCATCCCACTGACGACCAATAACTCCTCCACATCCTTGTAGTTCTATCAGGCGCTAGGGCAATTACAAGAGCTGTGTCACACAAGTACCGCACTTGACTACTTACTGCAAGTGTGGGCTTTGAGAAGGACCCTTGGCAGCAGTGCAGTACACCTGAGTACGGTGGGCTCGGGAGTCTATTAATCAGACCTGAAAGATCATCTCAGTCTCTTCTCCAGGCTTGCCAGCTGACATTGCTCTTGTGATTTGTGTTTCAAATCCATGCACTTACACACCCCCGTAATATTCATAGACACTGCATACATAGTATTGTACTTAATGGTTATCATTAGTATTACTTAAGAACTATGTTGTTTGCTCTTTTTTTAAGCTGGGGTGTGAAAGCACTCATCTAAAGTTTGTTGGCATATGTCATACAAGCATGCAAATATATTTGGTCTTTGTCACCTGTTTGTTGCTAGCTGGAACATGTGTCTTTAATCCCCTTTTCAAAAGATGTTACTTAAACTGGTCAATCCTGAAATATTACAAAGAAGTCTTTTCCCTGTGAAACCCTGATGAACAGTGAAGGCAGACGCTTTGTTGCAGTTTAACAGTTGCTTGTAAATGAAGGGAGATAATGGGTATGCATCTGAAACAGCAGGGTTATCTCTGCTATAGAAACAAGAGGGATTTAGCATTTTTAAAAATACTTTATATTGTCCTGGCATGCGGCCAAGCTGAGGTAAAGTCAAGCATCAACTTGTCACAAGCATGTTACATGGATAGAAAGTTCTCAGCTGATTCTGACACACCAGTTTGGTGTAGTTGAGGATGTATTCAGTCATCTCTCTATATCTGGATTTTAGCTAACTTTCCTGGGAATTCAAACAATCAGTCCCAATTTGCTGTGATCATGTACACAAACTACTAACTCAAAGGGTTTGTGGCTCTGAAGAGAAGAACAGAATATTTTGACACAAAAATTAAGGATTTGACAAGCCTTTCATATAAGAAAATAAAAAAAGTAAAGGGAAAAATAAAATTAAGCATGGTTTCTCTTTGACTTGGCTTAAGTTTATTTAATGGAGAATCAAAGATGAAACAAACCACTACGCACAATAATTTAGGGTCCATATGGCATTAACGGCAAAATGAGCCACGTCATAAACGTTTATTTCTCTAGCCACCTGTTCATCTGTCATTATTTGTCCTTTCTCTCTACAGCTTTGACTTTTTGCCTCTATCGCTGTATTTTCTGTGCCATTTTTCTTTGTTTCTCTGCTTGTGACTGTCAGGTTAAATGGCACAAACAAAGTGCAAAAGGATTAATATGTTCTCTCCTTCTTTCCTTTGTCTGTTGCCCTTTTATTGCCTTCCAATTAGTAGCGCGCAGCGCTGTTGTCTCAGCTGAAATCTCAACTCTTATTGGCATTACCTATTGCAAAACAGGAAAAGCGTGACATTTCAAGTAGGTTAAATTAGTTAACTGGCAGAGTGTACAGCACAGAGCGCATGTTTGTCTGATGTGTGAATGCATAATTCGGCCTCTGGTCTACCCATTTCCAAATATGGGTTTACTCTTTCACTTACGGTGTAGCACATCAGTGATCAGCATCACTCAAAGAGGGCAAATAAGAGAAATGAAGATACAGCTTCTTTTTTTTTGCCTCTGAAAAACTGTTTCACCAAATTAGGTAAGTAGACTTAGTGCCCCTTGAAAGAAGAAATAGCTTCCTGAAATGCATGAATGGGTGATATTAACAAGGAACACTCATCTGGCACTCCATTAACTCAAACTGAATCTACAGCTCAGTCAGACAGCTGGACAATCAGACCATATAGGGCACCTCTCTCCTAAGTCTTTAATATCCTTCTTTTTTTTTTAGGAGTGGGTGAAGGAACGCTTTACCTTAGCAATAAAACATACATTCAACACACATCCCCTCTTGCCATGAATTTGTCTTTTTCTGTTGAAATTTACAGCATGGCTTCAAAAAGAGAAGAAATAATGAACTCAGCGTCATGTTCAAGAAACCAGTTTGGAATCTGAGCTTTGTTACATGGTGTGTTATCCTGCTGGAAATCAACCATCAGAAGACGGACACACTGTCGTCATAAAGGGATGGCTGGTCAGCAACAACACTCAGGTGCCCAAAGTGTGCTAAGAAAATAGCCCCCACACCATTACACCACCGTCGCCAGCCTTAATAAGGCAGGATATAGCCATGCTTTCACATTGTTTACACCAAATTCTAACCCTACCATCCAAATGTAGCAGCAGAAACTGAGAGCAGTCAGTGTTTTTCCAATCTCCTGTTGTACAATTTTGTTGAGTTTGAAATATAGCTTCAGTTTACTGTTCTTAGTTGGTAGGAGAGGTACCCAGTGTGGTTTTCTGCTGCTGTAGCCCATTTCCTTCAAAGTTCTATGTGTTGTGCATTACAACTCTTCTGAATACCTTGATTATAACAGGTGATTATTTGAGTTGCTGTTGCCTTCCAATCAGCTCTTAGCAGTCTGGACATTCTCCTCTGACATCTGGCATCAACAAGGCCTTTTTCATCCACAGAACCCACACTTGTGACTCAACTCACACTTTCACACTTGCGCAATATTAGCTGTGTCACATGTATGGGCAGGGTTCTAAGTTTTGCTATGAAAATACTGGATTACTGTGCTGATAAGTTTAAATAAAGACAAATTAGGCAAGAAGCATGTAGCGTGGATGGGACACAGAGGCCTACGTGGGTGGGCATAGCCAATTCAATGCCTGCTCACGCTGCTGGGTCTGTTTACAAAGCCGCAGTTTTCTGCAAGATACTTTTTAAATATACCAAGTACCTTCAAGTTGGTGATAATCCTACATACTGCCTTGACAGTCAGAGTTCATAACAAAGGTCATAACAAAGGTAATGCAAGTACAAAGGAAAACTGCCTGTTGACAGGTTGAAAAGAACTAGAGTTATGTTGACAGGCATACCCATAATCCCACAGGATTTCCTTTACATAACAGAGCTGACAATAGTGATTCTGCACACCTGAACATCTGAGGTGCATATAAAAGAGGTTACAAAATGGGTACACAAGGACATTAACAGGTGTGGACATTAATATCAGCTAGATTTTTTGGTTTGTCATACATGGATATTTGTTAAAACACAGGTTTTTATATAGTGCAAAGCATAAAATCTCTCAAACAGGACACAGACCTTGCTCTTTGAGTTGACAAACTTGTGGTTTGTGCCACCTCTCCTCTGTCCCTGTGCGTGAACTGTCACTCTTTCAAACAGCACCTCTCAGCATCTAGTATTGTGAGGACAGACTGTGATGCAAAAGGACATCTTGTGCAAATATCTGCAAGGCCAGCGTTTTCTGACAATACTGGAGTACTTGATGCCATGGAACAAGAACCACCTGAAATTTCCCTTAACAGAAAAAGAGGGAGGAAGGTTCACTGCAGATTCTGTAATTATCTGAGAGAACTCAAAAAGCATATAAAATCCTTCCTGAACTTATTTATATATGTTTAACAAGCCATTCAATCCATCAGAGAAATAAAACAGACAAAAAGCACAGTTTGTCAAAAATGTATCAGCTCTAAATTAAACGGCCTTGAGACTTTTGAAACGGCTTACTGTATCACCAGTGTGCAAATGAGAATATTAATTATGCTTCACTTTGCCAGTTCTGTCATTTTTTTAAAGGATTTATGTAGCTGTGTTCCATATCAGTTTGAAGGGAGCCACTGGAGAATTAGAGTCAGCAGAGAGTAAGACGAGGAAGTGGATGGAGAGTCAGTGGTCTGTGTAATCAAGGACTCTTTGAAAACACACACACACAACACAAATTTTCTACTTGTTAGTTAGCTCTCTTTAGAAATCTGTTTGCGGCTCCAGTTAAACAGAAGCATTAACCAGCAAGCATCAAGTGCATCATTTGGAAGAAAACCAGTTTAACAGTTGGTATGAGTGGAAATGATTGCTCCAAGGAATGGCTGCTTGATTCCCTTTACAGTAAGCCCCATTAGGACTAGGAGCTTGTTGACTTCCTGTTACATTTCCAAAAATGGGGTAGGGGATGAGGAGAGTAACAATCGTAAATCCGGGTGAAAGGGAAAGCTAAACAGAGCAGATTAAAAAAAAAATAATAAGAGGGTTTTACTGAAAATGAGTGAACTCAGAGATGACTACGACCGCTATATCAGGCAATAAAGAAAAGAAATGGTTAAACGAACCAAAGGAAAACACTTCTGCTGGCAGAAGGCACTACCAAACACCACTGAACTCACAGTCAAAACTCAAAACACACCACTAAAGCGTGCCCCTATTAAGGCTGGCCCACCACGAGAGTCGGCAGCTCTTCTCCTTAGCTTTTATAGCAGCGTGATAGTGAGTGGCTCCTCAGGAGAAATGGATGGCAGCTGAAGTCAGGGGGAGAAAGCGACACCTGTAACACACAGATAGCACTACTGCATGTGCCCCCCCCACCCCCACCCTGCCATGTTTGGGAAGGAAAAAGTGAGCAACACAACCACAAGTGCATAGTTGCTATGTGTGCCAAAACCATTGAACAGTTAACACAATTACACTTCCATTAAACACATGAAAGTGCATCACCAACCACAATCAGGTCCTCGCTTGTGCTTGATTTCAAGATTGTAGCCCTATGCTAACAACATCCAGTGCATTAGTCACTGGTCGTGGATATACATCTGACTGGGAAAAACAAGAGGGTTGTGGTCTGTAGTTAAGGTTGCTGGAGAAGAGTTGGGGCCAGCACATCCTTTTTGCAATACAAGATGTATGACCAGTATCTCCTTCGCAATGGTGGAACACTTCAAGTGATATTTAAACCTGACAGAGAAGTAATACAGGGTGGCACACATCTCCCTGTTCATCCTGCAACAGCACAGCACAAGTGCCACTGGCGTCAGCCTCCGGTTTGAATGAGCTGAAGAAGTCAGGGGCAGCCAGGACAGGGGTGCTGGAAAGGAGGGACTTTGCTGTCTCAAAAGCGTGCTGGCATTTTCCAGTCCATTCAAATTGAACAGCCAGGCTATACAACCTGGTTAAAGCAGCAACTACTCCAGAGAAGTTTTTACAGAAACACAGATAATGCACACTGCAGTGATCTTTGCCTCCACAGGACGGAACTGTCCATGACCAAACTGCTTCCCCAGGTAAGTGACCATCACCAAACTCACACCTGGCATCAAGCCCCTCATCAGCCAGTGTGGCAGCTTGAAGACACCTTCTTCTGAGTAACTTTCTCCCTTGTGAAATCAAGATTTTGTGGCCCCCAAAATGCTGCCTATAAGCCTCTGGGACAAATTTGTAGGTTAGCAAGATGGCATTCTATAGTTTTGCTTTTTTTTGTAATTACATTACAGCAAGAAGGCTTGTACATCCTGCGGCCGGTGCAACACTATAGCTATCTACTCAACAGGCCTCACAGTAAGTCTCTACCAATATAAGGAATGGTTGCCTTGTGAGTTTCTCGTTCACAGTCAAACAACAGAGGATCATGTTTGCTGGGGCTGAGAACTATTTAAAGACAGGAAAAGAGTTAAGGCTGTTGTTTTTGTGTCTTTACTGTATGTATTAATGGAGGATTTGTGGGTGGTGAGGATGTGGACACGCACCAAAGCAATGTGCTCTGACTTACTGCATTGTGCACAGAAGGAATTTCTAGACTGTGACATCATTGTTCCATTCAAATTTAACTTTATGTAACACTTAGGAGTGTTGAGCCATTTAATTGGTATAAGTTGCAAACAACTAAATGCAAGCATAAGATTGATGTTGACTTATTTTCTAAAATTTTTATCCTTAAAATAAGGCAGGGAGGTCATCCCTTACAAAGGCTGAATTCAAAGACCCCTTGAAAATCTCGGTGAAAAAATGATGCAGCAGGTCTGCTGAAATTTCATTGGAGCAACTCAAGATGGTACTCAGTGATTTGTATGGCCCCCATGTGCTTGTATGCATGGCTGACAACATCATGGCATGCTCCTAATGTGATGACAACTGGTTTCCTGGAAACCAGGGCATCACTGAGCTCCTGGACAGCCTGAGCTGCAATCTGGTGGTGTCGGATGGACCGAAAGAGGTGTTCTATTGGATTTAGGTCAGGTGAGTGTGGAGGCCACCGAATGGTATCAATTCCTTCATCCTCCAGGAACTGCCTGCATACTCTTGATAAATGAGGCCAGGCATTGTTGTGCACCAGGCAGAACCCAGGACCCACTGCACCAATGTAGGGTCTGACAATGGGTCCAAGAATTTCATCCTGATACCTAATGGCAGTCAGGGTGCTGTTGCCTAGCCTGTAGAGGTCTGTGTGTCCCTTCATGGATATACCTCCCTAGGCCACTACCGAGTCACCACCAAACTGGTCATGCTGAACGATTACAGGCAGCAAAACATTCTCCACGGCTCCTCCAGATTCTTTCACATCTGTCACATGTGTTCAGGCTGAACCTGCTCTCATCTGTGAAAAGCACAGGGTGCCAGTGGTGGACTTGTCATATCTGATATTCTATGGCAAATGCCAGTCGGGCTTCACTGTGCTGGGCAGAGAGAACGTCAGGCCCTCAGGCCACCCTCATGAAGTCTGTTTATGATTGTTTGGTCAGAGACAACAGTGGCCTGATGGAGGTCATTTTTAGGGCTCTGGTCAGTGCTCATCCTATTCCTCCTTGTACAAAGGAGCAGATACCGCTTCTGCTGGGGGGTTAAGGGCCTTCTACAGTCCTGTCCAGCTCTCCTAGAACTGCCTGTCTCCTGGAATCTTCTCCATGCTCTCGAGACTGTGCTGACACAGCAAACCTTCTGGTAATGGCACGTGTTTATGTGCCATCCCGGAGGAGTTGGACTACCTGTGCAACCTCTGTAGGATCCAGTTATCACCTCATCCTGCCAGTAGTCAGTCTAACCCTAGCCAAATGCAAAACTAGTGAAAAAACAGTCAAAAAGATGAGGAGGGAAAAATGTCAGTGGCCTCCACCTGTAAAATCATTCATGTTTTGAGGATTGTCTCATTGTTGCCCCTCTAGAGCACCTGTTATCACTTTCATTAACACCAAAGCAGCTGAAGCTGATTAACAACCCCCTCTGTTACTTAACTCATCAGATCAATATCCCAGAAGTTTAACTGACTTGATGCTATACTTTCATTAAAAAGTGTTTGAGTAGTATAGTGTGCTGCATATTTAATTTCACTCTAACACAAGTTGCTGGATGTTTTTCAATTGAAGAAATTAGCCAAAGCAGGTTTGTCCTGGAGCAATTCTTCCATTGTTCAGAACTACTGAAATGTCACTAAAATGCCATTCTCACCTCTAACTATATAATTGCATCAATATCCTTCAATTACAGATCATATGCAACCCCAAGGGCAGAGTAGCATTACACGTCTGTCAAAGAAAACCTTTCAGCACAGTTCAAAGAAGAAAAACAAAAATCCCTTTAAAGGATTGTAAATGAGTGAGTCACGCTTACTTCCATGGTCAAAATGGGGTAGAATCATCTGTTTCAAAGTACTACATGCAAGTCAGAAACAATAATCTATAGAGCATAAGTTTCGTTCTTAGCCATGGAACTGAAACAAGCATCAGAATAGAGAATATAGGTCTCTGAATACTGCAGACAGTAGCAGGACAGGACAGCATTAAATTGTTAGAAGTCATGAGGAAAAAAAAAAAAGAAGTTGCTCAGGAATAAATTGACGCAGTTAATTCCCTGGAAGCCCCTCTGTGTTTTGCTGGGATGAAACTGGATGAAACTGAGAAAAAAAATAGGGATGGAGGAATAAAGAAAATTAGTAACGTAATCCACGGCAGGATCAAAAGAGTGTGATTGGATTATATTTTGTTGCATCAGAGCAAATAAAAGATGTTTCAGATCAAAGGCAGTGATTTTCAGTGGGAGAATATGTAGATGCATTATTGAAGATTGAACAAAGTCCATTTGTGTGTGTGTGGTGGGGGGGGGGTTGTATTTGATGTCATAACTTGGGAAATGTAGCCTCTCTTATTCAACAGAGCTCTGTAACCCTACCTGGGCTTCTCATTGTGTCTTTATTTGTCCGATTTCAAGGGAGGGACGTTACAATAAAGCCAATCTGGAAATGAGATCAGGCTGTGACTGATGGTAATTACTTGCTGTCTACACCATTAAGAATTTAATGTAATTTCAGATAGACTTTCCTGGAAGGGGGTGGGGGTGGAGAGAGAGAGGGTGAGAGAGAGAGAAAATGAAATAGAGAGAGAGAGAGAGAGAGAGAGAGAGAGAGAGAGAGAGAGAGAGAGAGAGAGAGAGAGAGAGAGAGCAAGATGGCAGGGACAGTGGCTGAGCTGTGTCTGTAATGTGTACAGGTATCTGGATGTGATTATGAAGAAACAGATCTCTAAGACAGATGAACATCCACATAAATAAATAGATTGAAAGTTGCTAAATTACAACCAAAAGTCTGAGTAATATATCTTTTTAAAGAAACTGCATACAGTATAGTACAATGTACTGAAAACTAAGCCCCTCAGTCACAAGTTCAAGAACCTGATTTAGTCACTTCTGCTCTGGTCTGAAGATACCAAACTGGCTGTCAGCAGGATTACCACTAGAGGTGATCAGGTATGTAGAAAAGCTGTGGGGTGTCTCGGTCTTATTTACCCCCTTTCCATCTGTTTCTAGTGATGTAAAACCCAGAACAGGAATTATGTAACGAGAGAGATATGTCCTCAAAGCGACTCTACTGAAGATTGAAAACAATTAAAGCCAAGGTTAAAGGTCCTCTGGAAGACTGGGCAGGACAGAAGGATCCATGGATCAAGATTCTATTTGATCTTGTGCAGGAGGATCTTGACTTTTTGACTGCAGCGCAATTTGCAAGGGATGCAGACACAACCCACAGGTTTGGACGCCCCAATCAAATCTCCTATTTACAGCATTTGCCACTTTATCAGTCTTTCATATCACTGTGAAGGAATTTGGGCTCTCTTTTCTTTACAGCATTCCTTCAGTTCGCACTGTTAAGGTCCCACCACAGGTTGAGGTCTGAACTTTGGGCCATTGCAACACCTTGAGTCATTTTTTCTCAGGCATTATGTTATAGATTTGCTGCTGTGTGTGGGATCAATGTCCCATTACATGAATCGTTTTGGCCAAACCTTTGGCTGTCAGACAGATGAAGTTCTTGATCGACCCAGTGATTGCAAGGCACTCAGGTACTGTGTTCCTGTGGCTGCAAAAGAAGCCCAAATCATCACCCCTCCATCACCGTGTTTCACAGTTGGTATGAAGTGTTTGTGTGGATATGCTGCGTTTGGTTTTCTCCAAATGTGGTGCTGTTCATTTTGGCCAAACAGCTGCTTTTTATAGAGGTGGCCACACTTTTCTTATGGTCCATTAATCATGTGCACTTGACTAGTAACACCTGACTGCTGCATACCATCTTAATTCCTATGAAAGGAGGAAAGGTGTAGTTAGTTTTTCACAGGACTTCATGCAGTGAAAAACTTTTTTTTCCACAAGATTGTAGCTAAGCAGATGAATTTCAACAAAATAACAACAACAACAAAAAATAAAATTATTGGATAGATCACCACCAGATATTTATACACACAGTCTACTTCCTCAAGTTCTTGGGACAAATGTAATAACTTTAGTGGTTGCTGATTTTTTTCTTTCTATTATATGTTTTTTCATTAGAAATTCTACAAATACACTAAACCCGAACATGTTCACATTGTGAGAAATAGTACACTTGGGCCAATATTTAGCTCAGGTGCCATATCATGCTGCTTCATGTTAAAATGCATAGATCTCTGTTTTTTTCCCCCAGCTTGTAGGCCACAATAGAGACATACAAAATACTGAAATATTCTTGAAACCGCTTTTTAAAAAATTGCACATATTAAATTTGCATGTAACAAAAATAAACAGTCAATCTGGTATCAAGATCCAACCTTACCACTTATTAACAAGAACCATTGTTTGTTATTACATACAGAAGCATACTCTATCATCATAACAGCTGGGTTTGGGCCAGCACAGGCCTAAAGGGGTTGTATGACTGTTTCCTGTCTCAGCATGCTGAATGCAATGACTTATTGAAAGAGTCAGAGCGGGTGAAAGAGAAATGCGATACACTAAAATGAGACCTCAGTTGTTATTATTACAATTAATCACAATCTGTAATTGTTTGCTCTGTGTAAAAAAAAAGTGCAAAATTTTCTAAGAGAAAGCTTAGATTATGTGTCACTTGGCTTCAGTATCTTGGCTAGCTGACTTACTTACTGTAGGCAGACATCAACAGCATTATTAAAGCAGAGATTGAGTATTGCCTATGGCTGATGGCTGATAGATTGACATAACACCTGCTGCTGCAAAGGTTTATCAGTATTGGAGGCTGTGTCTCTATTTTCCAGATTTGCAAAAGAATTTTACATGACATATCATCAGAACAGCCTTTCAGGTCTTTTAGTCAGAGACAAAATAAAAGCACCATTAAAAAAGAGGCTTTTATCATTAACACGATGGCTTCTGTCACACAAAGAAATTCATATTTTAGGTTACTACAAATATTTAAGACCATAGGAAGTATATTGAACTTGTGTATGTGTTAGTCTCTTTCTTAATGAATAGTAAAATAACAGCACAAATCAGTTACAGTTGTCCATATTATTACCTGAGACATTACAGTGCACATCCAGCATACATACAGTATGTATATCAGCCTATTTATGTGATGCAGTTTGGCCAAAGGTGATCACTAAGGATTATTGAGCTGTTTTTAGCTGCTGATGTGCTCTGCTCTTATGTGACATCATACCATACAAAAAAGGCTGGCGTTAAGAAGCTGCCTTTGTGAACGCATTCCCAGTACAGGTTTGCTTGCATGTTTGCTCTCTCATAAGAGCCAAACTTGTACTGGTTTCAGAGGCATATAACACAACAGAGTTCCTCACTTGGGAGTGTGCATAGTTAGCCCGAGTACAAAGATTCCTAAAGCCTTTTTGCCCACATAACTTTCATAGCGAACCTACAAGCACAACAAAGAAGCACAGGGCAGAGAAAAGGCAGCTTTAAAAAAGCAAAAGTCTTTCCGAGTTGATCTTTTGGAGGAGAATGTGTCAGAAACACTCTCACAATTTCCTGATATATCTCAAAGTTGTTGCGGTATGAGAAACACAGTGATTGCGAATACCACTCCAGAGAGGTGAGAAATGTGAATTTGATCCTCAAACATACCAGACTTGAGCAGCTGCTGCACCGTGTTTTTCCTTCTTAGTGTGACTCTGGGTGATACTTCATCAGCTCTGTCCTTCGCAGGTGATGGCAACAACAATACAGAAGCTCAGACTTTTGATCTTTAACTCATTCACGGCTCTTGCATCTTGTGAGCTGCAGCAAGGCACTTAATTTGTATACCAGATTTAATATCTGAAGAGGATGCAGTCCAAACTCAATTTGAATAACTGCAAACCTAAGTGGTTTATTTATTCTTCCGCATTAAGTATGCCAATCAGTGTATATTTTCTCACTCACATTTGGAGTGTATTTGCTTACTCAACCATAAAGTTTGAGTCACAGATAGAAAATCTGCACTCTGTGTGTTTCTTGGTTTGTTGTGCAGGCTTGTTTTCTTGCTGTACTTTCACACACTAGAAGAAAATAAAATAATAAATTACACTTATACCAATCAATCTGAGGGACAGGTAGAAAGTTTATACGCACATCTGAGTGCATGTAGGATATATAAGTGATATTAATACAGAATGAAATCAGTACAGAATAGAATCCAGTGTATTATAAAAATAAAGTATCTTTAATAGTTACAAACACTCTATCACAAACACTTGCATATTTTCACAGACACGTTGAGATTTGCATGATTCTATAAAGGACGGTGACATATGTGACTTAAAGTTTGGACACGATCACTGTTGTACAGTGTGATGAAAATGTGAAATTCTTCATTGTGCTGAGATGGCACAACAGCTGTTGTTTGGACATCATTTGGAATTTTTTTTTACCGGAAAAAAGGAGTCTTTTTCTGGAGCTTTTAACCTAACAATATATCACTGAATTATCATTTATATGTTCTATATCATTCCACAACAACTGAGCTAAAGTAGAAAGTTAAGACACAAGTGAAAGAAATGTAGTCTGGATTGGTCTTTTTCCATTGCTGCTCTCATGTATAGCATGCCTTTTCCTGGCATTCATGTATTATGTGTTAACTTTTCCAATTCACTTAGATTACCCTTTTCTGCATTATAAATGCATGGTTACCTTATGACTGTAAATGCACATTTAATTTAAAAATATATATTTTCGATTTCTATAACTTGCAGATACATTCACTTTTCAATTATATTTGTATAACTGGTACAAGTGACAGGTGGTATAAAGAGATTTTTTTTTTCTAAAGCAGTGTCTCTTGTCCTTATCAACCAAATGCAAAACTTGTATATAAAGTTGTAAATTATTTTTTACAGTATTTACATAGGACCTTAGTAATCTGCACTGAGGTGCTCTGATGTTTTTGTAATGATGCCGTTATTACCTCAGTGCCAGCAGTTGAGTGAAAGAGGTGGCATATAACAAATAACAACGCAGGCGTATTGCAGTAATAGCAATCATATGACAAAAACCAAAAGAGCAAGTTCATGTAAGAGTTATAGTTCTTACAGTGAGTTTTGTAAACATTCATGTAAACAGTGGGTTTTTTTTGGATGAGTGAACAACTGAAAATCAGATGTTTGAGATCTGCCTGAGCTTTCTGTTCACAGCCTGCATTGAGTCATTTTGAATTTTTAAAGGTATTTCCACTTCTGATCTTTTCTTCCTGCTCTTTTTAAACCTCCTACAGCATATGTAAGATGTCAGCGTGACAACCAAGAAGAACAGCCCCAGACAGGTCACTGAAAGAGCAATGAGGACAGGCTGACATGGAAATGGCTCATACCTCTCAGGCCCCTCTGCCATCTGACCAATGTACCACGGCCTCTCCTCTACCTCTATGTCAGCTTCTCTGGTCAGCAGACTTTGAATGTAACTTTCATTACTCACTGTTTCATTGACAAAGAAGTTAACCATGACTGTGGAGTACAGTGGTTCAGGTTGACCATGATCACTGACCTTCACCAGAAGGCTGTACAGGCCACGGTTGCTGAGCTCCCTCTTTAATGTGATATTTCCTGTTTCTGGGTCAATGGCAAATGACCCCGGCTCACCACCTTTCCTTTTAATGATACTATAGGCGATCACAGCATTCATGCCTGTATCTTTATCCACAGCATACACTTCTGTAATTGATGTTCCTGGTAAAGTATTGGGTAGCACTAGCATGTAAGACTGATTCGACTGAGGAAAGAGGACGATTGGTGGGTTGTCATTTACATCCAACAGCAGCACAGTAACCATTGTGACAGAGGAGAGAGCAGGCTCCCCACCATCAACAGCTTCGATCCATAGCTGGTATGTCCCCTGTTGCTCGCGGTCCAGTGATGTCTTCGCCCTCAGTGCCCCTCGGCCTGTGTCTATCATAAAAATGTCACTGCCATTCAAGATGGAGAGGGCCACCCAGCCATTT
The DNA here is from genome assembly GCA_024447675.2 of Pterophyllum scalare. Classification (NCBI taxonomy): domain Eukaryota; kingdom Metazoa; phylum Chordata; class Actinopteri; order Cichliformes; family Cichlidae; genus Pterophyllum; species Pterophyllum scalare. The sequence continues at coordinate 28,184 of JAMQGT020001729.1, read as the reverse complement.
TCCCCAGCGTCAGCATCAGTCACAGAGAGGACACCGATCTCACCGTAACCTGGGAAGTTCTCAGGCACAAAGAAAGTGAAATCCTTGTTGATGAAACGTGGACTGTTGTCATTGCGGTCTTGCACCGTCACCACCACTGTTGCAATTGACTCCCTCCTGGGTGTCCCCTGGTCTACTGCTCTCACTATGAACCGGTATGTCTCTTTCTCCTCACGGTCCAGCGATGCGGCCACAGTCAGGATGCCTGTAACTTGATCCACAACAAAAATACCCGGGGCGTCGCCCCCGAGGAGGTACATGACTTCCCCTCGGCTTTCGCTGTCCTGGTCTGATGCTTGGAGCTGAGTGAGAAAAGTGTTTGGTGGATTGTTTTCTTCAACTGATATCTCCACCAAAGACTGCTGAAACACAGGTGCGTTATCATTCTCATCCAAAACCTGCACCTTAAGGAAGGTCTTGATAACTATCCCGTGGGTACTGTTAGCAACCACAATAAGCTCATACTCCTGTGTCCTCTCATAGTCCAAGGGCTCTGTTGTCTCCAGCAAGTATTCATTCTTGAACAGCTGATAGGGGCCCAGCCTGAAGGGACCAGGCCCTTCCAAATGACAGTCCACCCTCTGGTTCTTATCAATGTTATTAATGGTAAAAAAAGCAATTGGAGAAAAAGCTGGCTCAGATTCTTTTACTGTTATCACCCCATCCTTTTCTGGTGCAATGTACCGAGGTATGACAGTAGGGGGTCCAGTGACAACTTTGATGATATGGACAGTAACAGTGGCTACGGCAGGAATACACCCAGGTCCAAAAGCCAGAATAGTGAGTTTGTAAAAAGCGGCTGTGCCAGTGTCTATTTTCCCTGCTAGCGTGATGAGTCCTGTAATTTTGTCCAAATGGAACAAGCTCCTGGTGTCCCTTGGCACACGTTCACTGTAAGCATAGCTGATCTGAGCATTAGCACCAAGGTCAGGGTCAAAAGCATGCAGATGTGCCAAATGCACCCCTTTGGTGGTATTCCCATGCAGAGTGACATTAATTTGTGACTCCTTGAATTGGGGACAGTTATCATTCACATCCGTGATGACAATTTTCAAAGTCGCAGCACCAAGTAGAGGAGGGGTCCCTCCATCCTCTGCAATTATATCTGTAATGTATTCCGCCTGAGTCTCTCTGTCCAAAGCTTCGGTCACAATGAGGAAAGGTGTCAGCTCACCTCCCTCGTTCTCCTCAACATCCAGTGTGAACATTCCAAAGTCATTAACCAGCCAGTAGGTTTGCACTCCATGAGGACCCAGGTCTGGGTCGACTGCCGACTGCTCCACTGCATAGCGAGCATTGACTGGTGCGTTTTCAGGGACAGACATAGTGATCTCATCTGTGGGGAACTTTGGCCTGTTGTCATTCACATCCTCAATCCAGATCTTTACTTTGACGAGCTGAAAGTACTGCTGAGGCAACACAAACACATCCAGTGAGAGGACGCATCCCTGCCCCTCTACGTTATCAGCACAGAGAGTCTCCCTGTCAATCTCTGTAGCAGATGTGTAAAGCTCCCCGGTGGTATTATTTAGGTTCACATACTGTTCACTGACCTTCTTTTGAGAGAGACTGAATATGAAGGGGGGGTCAGCAGAAAAATCCAAATTTAAGTCTACTCCAATGGCCCCTATAAAAGTCCCCCTTGGTAATCCCTCCTTTATCTTATAGATGAGCTCTTTCGCTTGACTGAAATTTGCCAAACAGGAAAGGGGGTTGGTGTAAAGCAAAAGGATGCACAATCCCTGTAACACAAGATAAAATGTTAAAAGAGGAAGAGGTTGTTAATTAAAGTTAGATGTAAACATTATTGTGTGTAAAAATATATGTATTTTTTTTATGGCAGCTGTTCACATGATCATTCTATGAAGTGTTTAAATCAGTCCAGGAAATTAGACGTGTTGTGATCTGCAAAGGTTTAAGAAGGATATAAGAATAAAAGCAGTATACTGTAGAGGAGGAGGGGCCTAGTCATGGATCTGCCTTAATGAAATGAAATGACAGTCACAAAACCATCAAACATACTTGCAGCTGTGTTACATTAAATTCTGTTTGTAAAACAAATTGTTGGGAAACTTACCCATATTCTCCCTCTTTTGCTAAGTCTGGGATGTCTGCTGTTGAACATATTTATGTCCTTTTCTAGCACTTTCCACTTATAGCAGGAAGAGGAGCAGCTTAAGTAACCCAGGCATTTTGAGCGTTGAGCTGTGCAGACCTCTGCTAAGTGCTATGCCTTATTTCTATCTGACTTGAACAAGTCATTCATCCCACTGCTGGCTCAGGACACTCCCACCATATGCAAATCAGTCCCTCATGATAACCAATGAGAGACGATAGGAAGTGGGAAATCCACTTTTTTTCATGCAGGCTATCAAAGCACATCGACACACCTGCACCTTCCACACGCGCCCATGTTGCCACACACTCTGCAAACCTGTTTGTGTGGTAGATTTAAAAAAACATATGATTACCAACTGAACTTTTCATGACTCAGGAGAGTAAACAAGATGTAAAATATCAGAAAGCCTACAGATTAGTTCAATCCAGCAGTAGATAACAAACACAGGGCATAAAAATGATATGGCACCAGTTAAAGGAAACGTATCATAAACTCTAAAATGCTTCTTACAACCCCTAAACTATGACTTTGATTTTTTAAAATACATCTACAGACAGAAAGATATACAAACAGATACATAAATAATTTACAATTATTGCAAAAATAACCAAATTGTGACATTTATTTAAATATGGGTTCCTCATACATGCTGTATATGCATAAAATCAATACAAAACGAGACGAAAATATCATCAGCAGAGCCAGCAGAGAGGTGATCTTGGCATCATAAGTGGTACAATGGTCAGACTCTGGATTGAGCCTCTAAATAAATCAACCCACTAATCCCCATGTGTTCTAAATGCCAGGCCAGCTGTTTGCTGGGATTGGAAGCATACTGCTCAGAGAAACTAAATGATTGAAGTTCTCTGGAAAAGGGCAGATTGAGACAGTCACACACACTCAATTTGTGTCACACTGTTAGGCATTATCTATCATTCTCCATCATAATGGCTGGTGGCTGGACAAAAGTGGGTCTTAATCTTAATAACACATTTCATGCATTTACTTTTTTATTAGGTATGATATAGTATTAGTTGTAGTAGTCCCAGTAGTATTTTTCGACACACTTTGCATTATTAGTGTACATTCCGGTGACAGAACTTTAGCATAATGAATAATCTCCAAATAAATGTTACATCCTGCATTCAGAGATTTTCTAGTTCATGCACTGAGCTCAGAAACATTTCTGTAAACACAGACTTAAGGCTTGGTAGGCCAAGAGGCTTTACAGCGTGGGAAAGCAGCAGATGAGGGAAATGAGACTCATTTGAGAGCTGCCTTTAGGTGCAGAAGGTCTGAGGTTTAGTTGCTTGGGATGACATGACCAAAATGTTAGTGTGAGCATTCAACTTGGAGAAATACACCTATTAGTGTCATGTAGTCTTTTATATTAAAAAGAAGAAGCTGCATCTTTTATGACAAATTTACTGGTGATGAGTAGCGTGAGAACAATCTCAAATAAACAAAAAAAATCTTTTCACGATTTACATTGTAGTCGTAGGATAGTGATGCTATATGTCTCTGAACCCAGTAGTGACTTCTGTGTCAGTTAGTCCCCATAGACCTGTGAACTTTCAGCTCATCTCAGTTTCAAAGAGGCGTGAAAAACAAGGTTTGAAAAATCTATTAGAATGCAAAGTAAAAACATGATATCAGTTTTGTATTGCCGTATGAATCATCTTGATACAATATGACTGCGGCGTCCTGGTCTGGTCTGTGGTCTGCCCTGCAAGTCATATTAATTTCTTTATCTTTTCCTTCCACTCCCCCTTCATCTCACAAAGAGAACAATATATTGAATATGTTAAATCTAAATGTATGATTTTTCTTTTTCAAATTGTAGTCGAAGGCTCCACAATTTGTCATGTTTATTATGCAGCAAGCGTTTGTATATTTTATTTCTATTTTGTGGATTCTCTCAATGTGGAATCATATTATTATATTATGCTACAAAAGACTAAATGAGGCAAGAGGCCAAGGCCAAGAGACAGTATTACTTTGGCCTTAATTACATCATTTGCTGCTCTGTCTGTATGAGATGAGGCTGAGTAATCTTTGCCCAGATCTCCTAACAGATGTCCTGTAAACTTGGTCTTTTCATTTAATCAAAGGGCCGCTAAGCTATCTTGAGGTCCACAATACAATAACAGCTTCATGGCTGTCAAGTAAGAAGGATATTTTCACAGAAAAAGCTGTAAAATCATTACAATTTAACAGTCTAATTGTTTATGCTTGTTAATGACTATATACTGTAAGCAGATGCTTTGTGCCAGGAGTGGCTTTTCCAAGAAATAACAAATGCACTTATTAAAACAACTTTAGAAATAACTTGAGGCACTGTAACGTATGAAAAAGTTTTGAGGCTTCAGAGTGAGCTATAGATTTTGTTAATTAGTTTGGTGTACTGTATAAAATCAGTGTGGCATACAAAAAAAATACTTTCTTCAAGTGTTGGTGTGCTGTTGCTACAAACCACAGGCTACACATCAAAGCACACAATTTCAGCTTCCCAAAATGCCTTCAAGAAATTGCTGTTAAGGCAAACTATAGGAAGTGAAAAAAAGATGTGAAAGTTCAAGAAAAATTTGACATAAAACTGCACATTTGCTGGGCAGAAAAACTGCAAAACCTCAGATGACTGCAAAGGATCTTCACTTTTGCAGCTATATTCACGACCAGGGTCTAAACAGAAGAGTCATTAAAGGGAAGCTTACAGTACTTGCAACCTTATCACAAAAATCAACTCATGCAAAGCAACATCTGGATAAGGTCAGGTCATACTGAAAACAAATGCTGTGGACAGATGGAGTTAAACTTGAACTCTTTGGCCACAATCACCAAATGTATGTTTGGAGCGGAAAAAAGGTAAAGCATGACTGATAAAAGTACAAGGCTAAATATTCATAAAAATTTCATGAGCAAAGAAAATGGATTCCACTACATAAAGTATAAGTACATTCAAATTCTACCACTTAACTCAGATTGAAAAGAGGCTGGATTTAACAACAGGGACAATAAACCAGAGCATCATCACTTAAAGTCCACTGCGCACACTGTACCTTTTGAAGAGGCTCTCACAGTCCCCTGTATTAAATGTCATAGAAAGATCTCATAAAACTTTCCCTGCAAGACAGGAAAATAAATAAATAAAACAATAAATAAAAGTGCTATGCCTTATTTAATACATTTGAAAATGCCCCAAACCAAAACAAACTAAATGTCGTTTCTGTACCTATTGTGTAGGATTTTACATTTCCAGAAATGTGTAACAAATGCACCACTTTTTTTATTTATTTATTTATTTATTTTTACTGCCTCTTGGCAAATCAATACACTGCAGTCAGAAATACTTGTTTTCAAACACTGAATTAATCAAACTTGCTTTTTTTCTGTGTTTATCACAAGGCGATAATTGCTGCAGATTAAACACAGATTTCAGTTTAATGGAGTAGCACACAATGAACTGTGGGTAAATTTATTCAACTGGGCAGAAATCCATTCAGTCCACATATATTATGTCAGTCAGAGTTGAGAGGGGGCCACAGTAGATAGCCCCTACAGTTACTTTACTTGGCAATACCTGGATGCATAATGGACCGTATTAGCATATAGATCTATCCTGACAAAGTCCCAGTATTAACCTTCAGCAGCACAATAGGAGGGTACCAGCCACAAAAGACAATAATGTCTATATTTCTGTTTGGGAACAGCATTATCCAGCTATGTGCTCTTTCTAGTGTGCATCAGTTACAGCAGCTGCATCCCTCTGTCACAAGAGGACAGACTTCAGTATTGCCCACTGCATGAACAGTCATTTCCAAGAAGGAGATACATAGTAGATTATGATTAGTTCTGCTCCTTGCAAAGCAAGATGAAGTGTAAATAAACAGGAGAACTATTTTCTATCTCATTATGGAAATGTAATTAATTATTATTTGTTTAAGTTAGGAAAGAGTTATTAGAAAGTAAGCAGTAGTTGTTCTTGCTCTGTCAGTGCCATCTACTGGTTGACTTAACATTAAAGAAGAAAAAAAATAGTCGGTTTCGGCTACACGTGAACAGTCCTGATCTATAGGAGTACTTTGGTTGCTTGCTTCTAGTTGGGTCAAAAATGCAATCTTGGACCTAATCTATAGCTTTGTTATTACCTGCCTTGGTTTTAAGGCAGAATTAGATTGCTACAAATGTGAAAGTCAAGTCCAAAGCTAAAAACTTGTAAAAGTACTTATCCCTGATAACTCGATGATTTGTCATTTTTCCTGTGGAGACCCAATTTTCTCAAAGAGGGAAAGCTAGAAAGGAAAAATACTTTAAAATGTCTCTGTGGCTTGCCATTATAGAACCAATTTTGGTGTAAAATGGAGCTGTCCTAACATGATATTATACTACACAATTTCTGAACCCCAAAGGTCTATTTGTATTAACGGAAAAAAAGGAAGAAAAAAAAACCCCTCAACTCCCCCTCCACCTCCTCCTCACATCTCCCCTGCTGCTCCTCTCTCTTCTGTTTTCTCCCATCAGTTTTCTCCCTTTTCGGCTCTTGTCAGCTGCTAAAGATGCATCCGGGCACACATGTAAGAAAGCTCATCTAAAGCTGGGAGAGAGAAGCAAGGCAAGAGTATGAAACAACACGAAATCCTCGTGCACTCATGTTTGAGACAGACAGAGAAAAGAGATGGTAAGATAGTGCGGGAGTGTTAAACTGCAGAAGAGTGTGAGTGTGCCTTTGTGCCTGTGCAGGTGCAGACTGGATATATCATTGAGAACAGGTGCTGTGGTAGAATGTATGTCCCTCACAGCTGCAGCCAAGGAGATTACTAGCCTGGCTTCCTGGTAATGAAGTTTCTATCGATTGGCCCACCACAGGTTCTTGTTTCTGCCTGCTAACAGTGTGACTATTTCAAAGCCTCAGTTTGAGGTTTTTGAGTACATCATTAAGGTATAAAATTGAGTTTCCGGAAGGGTTCGATTTGTTGATGGAAAATAATCGCTTAGTAGCTTTTTATACATCCATATCTCAAAAAGTAAGCCAATTTTTGCCTCATTGGTTTTAGAGAAAATCAATTCTTTTTTTTTCATTCCAGTGTTAAAGACACACAGGATGCAACAGATTACACCACTGAGGTATATTAATACAATACAATGACATGTGTAATAATATGTCTCGCAGCACTTTAAGCACTTGATGTCTTTTATTTTATTAATGTTAAACCAAATAGAATACATCAAAATATTGAAGGATATTTTTCATTCATTCATTCTTTCTTATTTTTAAATAAAGAAAATGGCAGCAGGTGTCACAACACCCCCACAAAATGGGTTAACAGTGACAAACTAAAAAAAGACTTACCCCACAGATTTAAGAGTGAGCATCAAATGGAATTTTAACTTGCATAAACAGTAAAATTCTAATTTCCTCAATAATCAGTGTGCAGGATTTCTCAGGAGGTATCTAGAAAAAGAGGAAAACGAGGATTGGCAAAAAGAAATTGAAAGACAGCTCAAATCTGTTTAGTTAATACAGTAACTTTGAAACTATAAAACTGGTTGATACAGCAACTCAAATACCATCTGTTTCAAAGAAACAGTGTTGAATGCACAGCATGTGCAACCTTGAAGTAGATACAGAAACAGAAGGCCATGCTGGATTTCATTTCTGTCAGCTAAGCACAGGATCACAAAAAAATAGATAGGAGAAGATTAGAAAAAAAAAACATTAAATAGAAGTACCAAAGAAATTTCACTTTCAAAGGATGTCTATGACCTTGAGTTTCATGACTGAGATGCAAAGCAGCAACAGGGTTAAGGCCATTTTTTTTAAACCATATAATAGGTACTGATATCACTGATGACTATTTCTAACTGCAATTCGGACTGTAATGGGGGACCAAGCAGTGAAGCTACAGGCACCCACAGTGATTTTAGGGTTCCTTGGCATCACCATTATCATCCGCATCATCATCATCACCAACTTTTTTCCTCTCCAATGGGAGCCTACGACAGCCCCTAGGACTATCTCGCCAAAAGTTGTGAAATATGACACACTTCCTGTCATCATCATTTTCACCAAATTCTGTATGACTACCTTTAGCACTGTAGCGCCACCACTGAGGCAAGGTTAGACTTATGTTTGTGACCGTAACTTGTGACCTGTGAGGTCGATCTTCAAAATCGAGGTACCGTTGGAATCCTTGGATCAAGTTCAACGCATGACATCGTTTTTGACCATATTGGATTTTATGGAAATCTTTAAAAAGTTTTCACAGGTCACAAAATTTGTCCTATGTCCTCAGTGATGCTTTAACCTTTCAAAACCAAACGTAGTATGTAGACTTGGGACGCCTTCAGAAGGAAGCACAAGAATTTTGGTGACATTTTACCTCGGTGACATTTTTTCAGAAGCATTTGCCAGCAACAATTAATCGAGTTTGGTGGCAAAGCGGCCAAAAAGAAAGTGCTCAGCAATGCTTGGACCTATCAAGACCAAACTTCACAGTAGTCTCTAGGACCCCTCCCTGAGGACGCACAAGGAATTTGGTGCCACTGCGCCTTTGGGCATTAAAAAAATGTTTTACCGTACAACTTGCTGACAGATCTTAACACCGCTTCCTTGCTATTCTTACAACTTGTTTCCTAGCAACTGTCACGTCTCACTGTTTGGCCCCCTCATTGCTGCCTGCAGCTATATTTTGAGATTTAGTTCGTCTGGTCATGAGGGGTTTGTTTCTGTGTATCGTCAGGAATGGTTCAAAATGTATACACCTTCTCTAGCACAAGAAGAAATGTGTATGGGAAAGACACTTTGCTTTGACTTGGATAGAGAAAATTATTAAACTTTCAGTTTAGTTTAGAACATGAACTATGAAAATTATGCTAAAATATGTCATAAGTTGTTTTTTTTATTTAAGATTGGAGCACAATGCATCTTTTCTTTCTTTCTTGAAACTTTTACCTATGGCGTTCTTTCTGCCTTTGCTCTTTAAAATTATCTGTGCGGAATATATAGTTGTTGTTAGACGTTGACATGGTAATTTGGGGCTTTTAATAGCTTCTTTTTTTTCCCCAAGGTGGAATGATTATACAGCATACATCTTTAATTACTTTAAAAAAGAAGAATTGAGTGCAAAAGTTGGAATTTATTTTGGATTTTGGATTTGGAGACATACAAGCTCAAACGTATACATGCACTCACTTAAATCTTTTAATAAGTGGTGCTGAAGGTTCTACAATGTCTTTTAACTTGACAAGGCCAAGGCCTATTGACACACATAAAAACAGGTTTTGGAATGAATGAATAAAGCAGGCTAACGTTACGTTTCTGGAATGGCCTTCCCAATGCCCCGACCTCAACCCTATTGAAAATTTGTGGACTACATTTAAGGGCCAGGTCTGTGCCAGGAAACCAACCAGTTTAATTGAACTCTAACAGTTCTACCAAGAAGAGTGGTCAAATATCCAGCCAGAATTATGCCAGAAGCTTGTTGGTGGCTACCAAAAGTGTCTGGTTGAGGTGCAAGTTGTTAAGAGACATTTAACTAAATATTAGTGTGTGTAAGTGTAAATTAGAGGAGATCCAGAATTCAAACTTGTGCACCCAATTCTTGTTTTATAAAGTAATTAAATATGTATGCTGCACAATCATTCCACCCTGGATGAAGAACAGTTCAAAGAAATTATTAAAAGCCCAGGAATCACCATGACATTCATGCCCATGCTGAGTCTAGTCTGATCCCAACTATAAGCTGGTGTTAAGGAACGCCACACGAGATGAATGAAATCACACAGGAGTGACTCGGTTCACATATAACAGGTGTTTACAGAAACAGTGGTTTTATGCAGGCAACTTGAATTGGGTCTTGTCAAAAACCATTATATGCATATATTAAAAAAAAACAAAAAACAAAAGTAAACAACTAAAAATCCCTGTGGAAACTGAAATTGTGTATTAACACATGCAAACTAGGCAAAAATACTCTGGGGATCTGCATAAAAGCAATTTCAGATTTTGTAAGGTGAGTAAACACCATTTATGTGCTTTTATCCACCACAACACGACTGCAAAAGTTTTCTGAATCGGTGTTTGAAAGCTTGAGGTCAAGATTTACCACCATGATTTGGTGTCTGGAAGTGCAAAGTTCAACATGGGGACAATATGGAGTACCAAAGTTACATCAGATATCCACTAGGTAGTCAAGACAGGCATATAACATCTAACCCTGGAAGACTCATATGTTGATCCTTCTATTGATTCCAACATGTGAGACCACCACATGACTTCAAGCTTGTCTTGTGACTACAACACAAAATGAACCCACAGACAACACTCTGGGGTGCCAAAATTTGGAGTATAATACAAGGACTGAAACTCATGTGATGCCCTCGTGCTAAAAAGAATGTAACAGACATATCTTGCCAGCTTTACGCAAGAATGGGCCAAAGCTGATCTTCAACCCTGGGAGGGGAGGGGGGGGGCTTTTGATTGACTGCACAGACCCACAGTTCAACAACAAGGCTCTCTTTTTTTTTAATAACTACGAAATTCTTGGAATGGACAATTTATGATTGTGAATGTAATTCTTCTGCTGTTATCTCCACACTTCACCTGGCCATCCTCATGCACTCTTCTTCCTCCTCCATCCTTTCTACCCTTACTACTTACACACAGATGCACACACAAGTACACATAAGTGCCTTCATGCCCACACAAACCCATGCATCTGCTCTTTATCAGACTCCATGTGACATGCTGAGCTGCATGCCCTCTCTGCAGACATGTCCCTATTTCTCAATCAAACCTATCTTTAGCTGCCTTATTGTCAGAGTTAATTTTGCTTGAGACCCTTTGCTTGCTTCTTAATGATTTCATTATGGGATAGTTTGATTAGATATCTGTTTGCTCGCTATTTAGCCAAAGTAACAGTGAAGTAACTTCTATTTCACATCATCCCACAGACTTTTTGGCCTCATTGTTAATTCTGACCCTGAGTACTACTCCATCCACAGGTGAACCTTATCATTTATCACTAGGTTTCGGGTCTTGTCTGTTTCCTTGTTACAAAATAGTGGGCCAAGTTCAGTATTTTGACAAAAGCCATTCATTACCAATGCAATAACTGCAAAACTAAGAAGAAATTTTCACAAGCGTTGCAGACATTTAAAAACTCTTTGGGTCATCATAATTTAAACCCCGACCAAGTCTCTCCTCACACAAAGGTGTAGTCAAACGAGTCACTCGGAGTGAATCACCAAAATGCATTAAGGGCACAGATGAGAACTGTGTGCCACTTAGCTGGAACTAAAGTTCGTGCAACACCACGTGCAGTGACATAAACAGGTGCACGGAGGTGAGATAATGCCTGAAAATGCGGCACTAAATTTGGCATTTTAAGGCTCCGTACTCAATCCTCCACATCCATGTGCAAAATGTCAACATTCCAGTTCCTCGGATGTTTTGGATGCTCCAAAATCTTAAGTGTAATTTTTAAAGGACCAGAATACATGCAAGTCCCGTCTGCAATATTACTATTTTACATATATTTAGCAGATTAAAGCCTATGTGTCCATGTAACTTAAAATAAATTGATTGAAGCAAAAAGGGGGCTTCTAAGCTGCAATTTAATAATACATTTAATGGCACTTTTACTTACAGAGCTTAGGAATGTCTCTGGGATTTTTCTTTCTGTTTGTTCAAAGGTTTTATTGAGAGACTCGTTATATAATGCCATTTAAACTAGACAAGACAGGCTAAATCATAAAGATTATACTGTACAGATCCAATTACTGTGAATGACAAACCTGCCCCAGCTGTTTGCTAATGCAACTGATGGACAGCAATACATCATTGGGATGCTGTTGTTGTGTTGTTTTTATTGAGAACACTGAAGTGGCCTGATGTGACAGTGTGAGTGAAGATCCTGAGAGACAATGGACTCGCTCAAGGTCATATCTGACAGGACATTATGCTCAGAGCCTGTCTGACTGTCTGAGGAGGAGCTGGAGGGGAATAAATACAGTATGCGTTTCCTGTCCTTCCCTTGCATCTTTCTCTTCTCTGTGGTTAGCATGCTGAGAAGGGCCCTTGAAGATACATTTTGCTTTGTACTCCAGATTACTTAATGGCTCACATTCAGTGACCACCATTAGCCGCATTTACACAGTATGCTTCTTGTTCTTTCTCTGTCAGGAGTGCTATGCGTTTGGATCAGCATGGGAACAGCCTGCACTAAACAACATAATTCTATGTGGTGAAGCTCACTAGGTGATGTACATATGTCCTTCTGCCCTCTGGAGATTTACGAGTGGGAGAGAAAATAGGCAGAATGTGGATGCGCTGGTGTCCTTTTGATGGCATCTTTATTACCTATTTGTGACATGAGATTGAAAACCCCGGGAAACTGCCAGGGAGGGCAAGGCTCTGTGTCTTAGTGTGTGCAAGTATCGGTATATAGACGGAAAGGGAAAACAGGACAAAGAGGGGAAACAGTTGGTGGTACTGAAGTCAGTATGAAGAAGATTAAATGTTAAATAAAGATGAATTGGATAAAATGAAGAGAAAGACCAAAGAAAGGACACAGAATGGAGGTTGGAAAAGAATGGGGCACTTGGGAGGAGGGGCATCTGACGAAAGGGTATCTGCTCTCCCAGGGGTCAAGCTGTCAGAGTGACTTGGTGGCATTTGTTGTCCCACCTTTCCACTGTGACCTTACAATGAGCCAAGGGGAAACAAGAAACTAGCATAGTGGCTTGTCATCAATATCGCATCTGACACCATCTCGCTCTCTCTTTCCCTCTCAAGCAGACTCATGCCAACCCATCAGCCCATGATGTGTACTTACAAAGGCAGACAGCGTCTTGCAAGCTCAGGTTGCGCTGAAAGATTTAAACCTGGAAAACTTTAATTGATGAGCTGTCTGTCTATACTTGGCAATGTCAAGAACAACTATTTTTTCAACTAAACACTGAACCATGATTCAGCAAGTGCCCAGTCTATTTCACAAATTTGTTCCAAACCTATTTCCAAAAGTTAATTTATGACAAATTTGACATTTCAGGAATAGCTTTCAAAAATCTTTGGTAAATCCTTGTGATTGCCTGGCGATTCTGCCCGTCAGGTGCAGAAAAGATTTTCTTTTTAAACTGATGCCTGCGTGAAGAAGAGAACCGTCAATCATCTATTGTACGGCCTATCCAGAATAATAATCTCCATTTAGAAACAGTTTTATTTATTAGCTCAAAGTACAAAACTGATCAGTTCTTGCCAAAGAGTAATGAGATGGTTCCCACCTCCATCTGCTTTCAAATAACCCCCCCCCTCTCACACACTCGCATTCACATTTCAACTCCCACATGGTGCATCAGCTATCACCCTTTATTTATGTGAAACAAAAAAAAAACAAAAAAAAAGACCTCCAAGTGATGAATTCCCAGGCAACCTGTCTCAACTGTCCTCCCTCTGTGTGATTGTCAGCATCGTTTACCCCTGCCATATTTTTTCACTTTGCTAATTTACCCACAAGGTGAGAGGGTGCTGGGAAGCTCCTAAAAGTCCTCTGGCTCCAGATGTCTGGACCAGATGTCCCATTATTTCTGGAGTGGTCCTGTGATTTTATTTTTATCTGTTTCCAGCTCTTTGCACCTACGCTAACCCCTGCTTACACACATGCACACACATGTACACACATACACACAGACACTCAAACATGCACACTCCACAGTGGACTATCGGACACATACATACATTTGCATGCAAATAAAAACCCCTTTGAGATTACCCTCACGTTTAGCATTTATCTAAACACTTTCTAATTAAAAGTTAACAAGTAAAGTCTGTGTACAAAGTATTTAACAACATCATTTCACAGATGTTCTTTTACAAACTTTGGTGTTATTCTTGCAGAATGCAAATTAGCCTACCAGTTATTACTATTAACACCCTATTAGGCAGATGACAACCTAACACAGCATCCATGGCATTGTTTTGTTTTTTACTATGCTGTACACAGTTAATCATCTGGGATGACAGGCTGGTGCAGAGCCTAAAACCTTTTGATGTGGTCAAGGTTAATTAATATTTGCAAGTAAAATTTATTAATCCATTAAATGAATGAATATCTAAAGGAAAAATAATTGTCTTTTTACTATGGGCTGCTGGACAGCAGTGATACGATTGCTCTTTCCTTACCTCAGATTATGTCATCCTTCACAATTTGCATTAATCACTTAATTGAGTCTACACATATCTAATTAAAGGAAAAAAATTTTTTTTCTCAAAGTTTATTTTGGTGTCACTCAGCTCAGCCCAGATCATGTCATCCATTATGTTTTTTTTTTTCTCTTTTTCTAATGATGAATCTGTTGTCAGACTAATACATGCCCAGAAACAGTTCAGTTAATCTCACAATGTCTATTTTAATAAACTGTGTCAGACACAATCCATTTTTAAGAAATGTATTTAGACTTCATTTGCATTTCTTGATTTGATTAAATGTGCTATGAGCAGTTACAAATTTGGGGCTTGGAGGCTCAGGAGGTAGAGAAGATCATCTACTTATCAGAAGGTTGTTGGTTTGATCCCAGGCTCCTCCTGTCTGCATGCCAAAGTAGCCTTGGGCAACCCTGAATTGCTCACCATGCATTACTCGGAGTGTGATTGCGTGTGAATGTTAGATAGAAAGTGCTTGTATGAACGTGCATGAATGGGTGAATGAGACATGCTGTAGAAAGAGCTTTGAGTGCTCAGGTAGAGTAGAAAAGCGCTATATAAGAATCAGTCCATTACCATTTACTTGCAGACTATGCTGCTGATGTTTTATCCTGTGGCTATAATGACCTAATATTTTTCTGATATTTTCCTAAGACAAATATTGTATTAAACATTGAAATATGTGTACATTTTGTCTGGTAACTAGACCATTGCTCAGTCTTATTTTTTCATTTTCTAAAGAAAACAAGGAACATGATTTATTTCAGTTTGTGTTTTATTTTTGAAAATGCATTATATCGCACAAATCCTCAGCATGAGAAAGGCAGCAATAAAAATGCAGAGCACCAAGTTTAAGAAACTGTTGCACTGTTTTAAATTCTCCTCTGTGTCATTATCAACATGGCATCAAGCTGCTTAAGCAACTATAATCTGCGCCATTTAGCAGCCAGTGAGGCAGCACAGGATGTTTTCACTTAGTTTATAGGACTGGGAGAAAACACAAACACTTACAGCTCGCTAATGTATTACAACCCCTGCAGCGCACAGGTGTACAACACATTTAAAGACCTTAACCTGTACATTGGATTCATCTGTAAAAACACCTTCTCAGATAAGCTTTTTGATTACATTACTGTAAAGCAGCTACCTGTAACTTATTACCAGAGCAATTAGACGGAAGTCCTGCCAAGCTACCTGCCACTAGATGGCAGTGAAGCACTGTGCAAAGCATGTGCCTTGCTGTTATGTGTTTGCTGTTGTCACTGTTGGTTGGTCCTATCTTATCTTTTTTCAGATCCTCCTTTCCTATTGTAGCAAAGGAAGATAAAACCTGCCAGTGCACACTGGTATCATATAGGGATCTGTTGCTGCTGACAGCACATGGATAGTTAGAGCACAGATAGAGAAAGTGAGAGCGAGGAAGAGAAAGGGAAAGTGAGAGGAGAGGACACAGAGAGAGGAGGAAGGCAGAGGAGAGATAGAAGAGAGGGTTAGCAGCAGAGTAATTGGCCTGAGACGTGTTGCTAATGCAGCCTCGTCTTCATTGTGTTCTTTCTTGGAGCGCTACCCCCCCCCACTCCCCTCCTGTCTGTTAACCCCACATACCCTGTTTGTAGCCACACTCCCCACTCTCCTCCCTCCTAACTCTCCTCTTTCTTCTCCTTGACTCTCTCCTTAACCACACTCATTCAAAGCACTTTCTGTCCTCTTTCACCTTCTCAAGTTCCCTTTCGCCTCCTCCTCACACTTCCTTTTCTCGCCTTTGCATGCAGCACCTCTCGGTTTGTCTTCCTCTGACACCTCTAGGAAATGAACATTGGGGATGAGCACCTAAAGGTTGAAGGGCAAGAGAGCCCCCCCGGAGAGACTTCTGCTCAGCTTTGACCTCTTTGCGCCTCCTGGCTGTCGGGTTACTGGAAAAGTCAGCTGTGAAAGGGGCTCGCATGGGTACAGCAAATGTTCTGATGCCATTTAAGACAGATGTTATCCAAATCATTTTGAGCAATTACAGTATTGTATGGTATCAGCTTCTTGTTTGGTTTGATTCACCCACCCAAATAAAAAAGCACAAACAAAAAGCCCCACTAACTTAAAGCCTGATACTAGCAGCCTGATTCTGTGGTCATGCAGCTCTGTGTACCCGAACAGACCAAAGTAGTTTGCTCCAACTGAGTAACCTAAATTGCCATCCTTAGAAGTACTAGCTTTCATAGCAAAGGCTAAAATGGTTTACATCAAAACCCAGCAGACTGGCTGCCAGCTCTAGCAAGGCTACACAAATATGGTGGTGTCCTGTGATGCAAGAAAGGCACTAAACACTAAAAGCTTAGCAGCTGCAGATGAAGGAGGTGCCATATCTAGTGATCTTGCTTTATGGCATTCATTTACAGTTCCCGCTATCTCGTTCTTTCGTCTTTATCTGCCTCTCAGTAAAGCTTGTGTTTACATGTCAGTGCCCCAGACATGAAGCAACAAATAACTGTAATGTTATATTAGGCTAGTTTATGGTAACAATAACCTGCATCCTTGACCAACACTAATATGTTACACTAACTGACCTATACTCACTGTGGGTGGTATAGTGTGCATATGGTGAGTATAGATGGTAAGTTCTGTGACCTATGTGTGCTATTTTCAAAGATATTTTACACTTAAAGCTTTTTGCAGCTGACATCTGCTGTAATAGTTTTCTAAACACTTTGCTATAAGAGTTTTTAACCCCCTTACCCACAACATGCACACATTCATGCACACGCACACACACAAACGCAAACACACATAATTGGACCCTACAAACTGCTCACAAGGGGGGACCCATCTGGAGGGGTTGTTTATGTGTGTGTGTGTCTGTGTGCTTTTATGTGTGTGTTATAAGGTACATTTCTCTTGCAGTCCACCCTTAGGCCCTGGGCTACATTTGCTCCCATCCATCAGCCAGATGAGCTGTGTCCTTTTAACATTGCTGACAGCGTGGAAAAAAATAAACTCAAACAATATATTTACTTGTAGATTAGGACCCAAATCAATAACCCCTTTAGAGGCAAAGGGTAATGTTGCAGATGGAAACAGATGGCTCTGAAAATTAGTTTTTAATAATGACAACTTTGGATTTGCTCAACAAGGAAAAAGGTTCCCTCTACTCAAACCCCACTGTCAACATGTTTGTCATTATGTACCTGTAAAAAGGTAAAAGGGTGCACTTTAGTGACAGCCAGCGAAAGAATAGTAACAGGAGAGGAATGTTTGTATAAATGTAATGTCACTCGCTACTGTGGCTGCATACATGCCTCATCTTGATATATTATCATATGTGTTTTAGAGTGGTTTTTCACTTGTCACCTTAAACACTGTATTACACAGTTCAATTGCCACTGCCCCCATTTTAAAGAATTGTTTCCTATTTGCATGATTTGTTTGTGTATGTGAATATGTTTGTAATATTGTTCATGTGGGGGCCAGGCAGTGTTAATCAGATGTTTACAAGCACTGCATAGTAAATGCCTTTGCTCTTAAGGCTGAGAATTGCTGTATAAGCTTGGGAGAACACATTGCCTGATTTCGAATGAAAGCACTCTGTATGCAATACAGGGAGAGACACTGTGAAAACACACACACACACACACACACACACACACACTTCTCAAGACATAATTGACTGAATGTGGTAACTGGGCGATAGCACATGCAGTTCCTCAAGAGTACCGCAAGTTATTTGGGATCCTACAACTGTCAAGATGCCAGCATGGATTTAAGTGGTAGTCTGAATGGGATCCTACATACTACCCACAGCACATGAGTATTTCATAAACATATGGTAAGAAAAATCTCCATAGCTGTAAAATCCTTATTTTTTCCCTTAAAAAAAGCTATTGCCCACCCACCATGCCGGGCCATCCACACATTTCCACCTCAGTGGTGCACACCAAACAACTTCTCTCTGCCCTGCAGGCAACAGTTGCTGATGTGCCTCTATTTCCATCCTGATTCCCATTTGCTTTCAAGTGCCACTACATCCCATGTCTACCAGTCTGTCCATCTCCCTGGGGGGTACACACATCTCCCCAGACTCTCGCTCAATCCTCCTCCCTGCTTCGCGTCTCCACACACTTTCTTAAAGGTCAGGTACCTACAGGGCCGTTAAGATGGAGGGATGTGGAAAAATGGGAAGAGATGCAGTACCTTCAATTCATAAACAGCCTAGTCACAACTTGAAAGACAAACGACACAATGGTCAAGCCAATTGGTCAACTGGTTTCAGCTGTGGCTATCATCAGCTGAAAATAGATGCATGGTGGCATGATGGGCGTGAGGCAAGGGTCAGCTCAGCTGGTGCACAAGCGTGATATGATTTGATTGCATGCTGAGCACATTTTAAGCTTGTAGGTTCTATCTCTCTCTCTCTGTTTGTGTGTGAGAGCGAGGCCTATTATTGTTGAAGCCACTGAGGAAAGTATAATAAATGGTGAGAACAATAGAAACATGGAAAGGAAAGCCATGCAACAACTCTGCTATACCACCTCATGTGAAATAGCCAGTCTGCATTCATACAGCTCCCTTAGTCCTTTGTGTGTTTACTCAGTTCTTTGCAGCAATTTGATGTGTGACTGCGTTCTGTTGAAAGGTGTTTCTAATATATCGCCCACTTTACTTAACATCTGTGAGAATGCACGACTTAAACGGGGCAGATTTTAAATTAATGCAAACTGTCAAACTCGCACAAGAGAGTGACAAGTAGGAGACCATGGAAGAAATGCACATATTGAAAAAATACACTGATACAAACTAACAGTTGTGCTGGAAGGTCTGCAATATCAACAGTGCAAGCAGTGAAAAGGTGCTTCAGAACTGTTGAAGGTGCAAACACACAGTGGAGGCAGGAGAGAGATGGAGTGAACACAAGTACCATCTTTTATAGCCTGGAAGGTCCACATGAGCTGCATTGGCTAAAGATTATCCGATGCCAGCCAACTGCCCTCCAAGGTAGCTTAGGCTTTACACAAACTACAGAAACAGAAACTAACTAACCGGAAACCACAGAGTCAAAAGCCATCATGGAATCAAAAGTGCATTATTAAGTTTTATTAACATACCAGAAATCTTCTACCATTAAGACAATTTTTAACCCATTCACAAGTGAATATTTGTTAATTTTTTCCCTAACAGGTAACACTATGTGTTTCCCTTACGACCATTTGATCCACTGTAATATTATCTATTCATTTTACATCCCCTCTTTGACCTGCTATCCTCTCGTTTACACTTTCAGCTGTCACTCTTATACTCCATAGTTATCATAGGTATCATTCCATCCATCCTTTTCTTCCATTGCATCTCCACATCTGCAGCGCTGTTCTATTTACCATCACTGTCTTGTTTCCATCTTCTTTCTCTCATCCCTTCACGCCCTCCAGCCAATTTCCCCACAGTCCCCTTTCCAACATCTAGTTTTCTCTCTATATCACTGCTGATCTACCTTTCATGCTGGGCTTGTACACGGTCTGATGCCCTCCCTCTGTGTTTATGCTGTATGTGTGTTATTTGTATACCCTACCTGCCAATGTGAAACTCATTGCTTTGTATAAGGCCCCACTGGCCCCACCCAAATCACTCACTATGCTGGCTGTCGCGGGGGTCAGGCCACTGAAGATTACACTTCACTGAGCAAGTAGCCTTTCTGCAGGTCTATTCCCAGCAGATGTGGCTAATGCAGCCTATTATCATTGTGCCCCCGTGCTTTCTCGTCAAGTCTCCTCTCTACTCCATGTTGTTCTTTTATTTAAAGGTACTACTGCCTGCTATGTGAAGACATGTCATTTCTTGTTAAGATAAACTGCTTTAAAAAAAAACAAAAATTCTTTTGACGCGTTGGTCATTTCACTACGTGTGGAATTTTTTCCATCGAACAGTCAACCTAACATCACATTTTTTTTATGTTTGTAGAAAGAAAAAAAAATCTAGATTAGCTGCATTTGCATTTATAATTTTGTTCAAAATCATTTTGAGTTGTGAAACTGTGAATGGCTCGGTCAGCTTATCTACACCTGAGAAAAGCTTGTTCAATACACTTTAGATTTTGAGGCAAATCAACTGTTTAGTCACATCGGCAATCGTTACAGGCTCGCTTTCCTTTTAGCCTACACGTTCTCAGCTGGTTCTTCATTAACATGAAAAACTTACAGCTGCAGTTGTTGAGGCCATTTTGTACCAAAGGCAGTACAAAGACAACCTGTTTTCAGTGATAGTGAGATGAATTATAAGTCTGCGGTGGTATGGCCTGAATTCAAAACTAACTTTCATCATGGTTAGAATTGTTTTTGTTTTAATGAAATGAAACAACTATGACTTAACTTGCCATTCATTACAGGCCCACCGCCAGCTGCCTGTTTTCTCCTAACTGAGGTGGGTGGGGTGTGGATCTAAAATATAGATATGTATATATTTTCTATATAAACATTAACAGTCAATAAATATTTGATTGACTAAACTCCTGCATGTTTTTTTTTATTTTTTAAAGTTTTGGCTCCTATCACGTCATATGCAATTAGTGATCATTCAAATTCTTATATTGTAAACATTATCTGTGTTAAATACAAAAATAACACCTTAACTATGATGACAAGTCATCTCTCTGCGGCACTTACCCCTCTTCACCGTTGCTGTCACAGTGTAGCATGTCTTTACATTTAATTAGGAGCTGATTTATTTCATTTAGCATTTTCTGATTGACATTTTTATTTTTACTAACAATTAGCGACATTTTAAAAATAAATCCTCTCTGTATGCAGAATGTCTATGAAGCACTGAATGGATTCAAATAATGCAGTCAAAGCTATTCTCCTTTAATGTGTAAAAGGCATCACCTCTGCAGTTTTTGACCTTCATGTGCATAATCCCATTTTAAACACAACATGGTTTCCATGTACCCTTTGTTGTTATCTTGTTATTATTTATGGTGTATTTGTCAGTTTTTTGTCTCTGATTCCTCCCAAAATGGTTATTTATTTCAGAGGTCACCTAGTTAAAGCTCAAAAGAAAAAGGTCTGTGGCCTCAACAAGCCGGCATTCAAGCCAGTTGGTCAGGGGCACTGAGGTTCAGCCGCTTTACATTACCCTATAACCCCTTCTCTTTCACTTGCAGCTGAATTTTAGAGCACTTTAGAGGGCAACCTTCTCCTCCACACCTCTTGCAGATGGCTAGTTCTTATCTTCCTATTGAACTTCCATTAATTGAGCCCATGAATCTGATGTAATGAATGTCATGCTCTATTAACAGATGTTAAATAATACAGCTGAATCAGCATGCCTTTGTGGCATCCTTAAACTTTGCCAAAGGTTTTTAAACTTGAATCAACTGAATTCACTTTTAACTCACTTTGGGATTTCACATTTGTATTATGCCCCTATCTACCGTGCTTCATTGCTTTTTGCCCACGGTGTCATTAAATGGCATAATTTAACTAATTCCCAGAGTAACTGTTAAGTTTATGTTCAAGTTCAATTAATTCCTTCCTCGCTGAACCCCTGAACAAGTCAACTTTGAGTCTTGGTCTGCCTCACCGAAATCTACTCTAACTAGTCCCCATAGTCAAAAGGTTTAGGTCTTCTGGCACCTTCCCCTGTCAAACATAGAAGCAAGTGTAAATTTGCAGATTAGTAAGGAGAACAACTTTGTGAAAATTTTGATTGATTTAAAACGTTACACTAGATGAACAACCCATTACCGAACTGAGGTGCCCATGTGTCCATGTCGTTCAGATAGTTCTCCAGGCAGTACTGTTCAGCAGCGGAGCTGACTACATGTTAAGACTTTACTAAATGTTATGAATATCGTCAGCCCCCCTTTTGGGGAACTCGTCTGTTAAAACAGTGAAACAATGAAATGGACAATTGGTTTTCCACCATCAATGCTAAAGGTGCTTAGCCATCACTGTTGCTACCAGATCTGATATATCTACTGAAGAAGGCAATAAACAACAGACTACAACTTTGACTAGCCTCTAACCAGCACTTTCTGGATGCTCAGGGACTTTAGATATATGACTGCACAATAACAGCTTGAATGAACAGACAAGGGACTTTTGTGTGGGGGCATCGGGGAAATTGTGACCCCTTTGGACCACACATGTGCAAAGAGTCATGGTCAGCTCAGGGTCTTGAACCATGAGTATGTGGTTAACAGACTGTCTCTCTGTTCACATGGCTACTCTCCACACAGTCAAGCTCATTCACTTTGAGTTAAACAAGAGACGAAGTACTATATTTAAAACTGTATATAAGACTTGTTCTCTTTAAATTTGTGTGTAATTAAGGTGCTTAAGGGGCTATTAAGGGATTAAGAGGTAACTAGATATTAGCTGCCAAAATATTAGGGCAATGGCAGTTTCAAAAGATGTTGCAAATGCTCCCATCGTGTCCTACAGATAGCTTTTCCAAAGCATTTGAGGAATGGATTTTTCCATCCAGTATAAATTAGGAAATCAGTGCTTTAATTTTTTTTCATCTATAAGTATGTATTTGTGCTCAGAGTTATATGGACATTTAATTAGGTGCAGACTGTGTTTACACTGTGGACCCCAGGTGCAAAGAGCAGTGCAGACACAAAGCATGATGGACATTTAAAATCAGCTACAAAACGAAGTAAAGATAGTGTGGCCCTGTCTTTCTCATCCCTGCTAGCTACAGCTTTGGTGTTTGCCATGTTATTGGAGTCTTGGGATGGGTTTCTTTTTTTTTCAGTCTTCTTTTTCAAACCCCCACTCTGTTTCTGTTGGACAGGAATATAAGTAGTTTATGTTTTTTTGGATTTTAGCTAGGTCCCCTTTTTACTTTCACATTAACTTCAAGGTAACAAAGTTAGCTTCGACTCCTGAAGAGTTACAAATCAAAAAAAAAAAGAGATAAAAAAAAAAGCAATTACCAAATGTGAACAAGTTGGTGTTTTTTGTTTTTGGCTGCTTGAGGCTTGTGATCCATTGACCACCTCTAGACAGTGTGTATGTGTGTGTGTGTGTGTGTGTGTGTGTGTGCGTGTCCTCAGCTTGGCGAGTGCTAAAATGTAACATTCCTCAATAAGCCAGCTATGATACTGGTCGACTGGTTAGAAATGACAAGCCAGCAGACAGAAGATGGGTTTTAAAGTGTTTTCCCTCCTTCTTCTTCTCTTCTTCAGTTTCTGTCCTCTTTCTTAATATTTATGTGTATCTGTCTAGCTGACTGTCTGCTGCCTTCATCAAGTCCACTGTCACCAAACCTTCAAGCATGGTGCTCCATTCATTCCTCCAATATATTTCCTTTCCTGGGCTCCTCTCATTTTGTGCCAGCCCATTCAAGCCACACCACCTGTCAGACATTGACTTCATAAATAAATCTTTACTTTGGCGCAGTCAGTTATGCTATTTCATTTAGCATTTGTCATGCAAAAGTTAGATATTATGTGACACTTCATATTTTGCTTCTATGGTACCCACTATATATATATATATATATATATATATAATGCATTTATATATAAACACTGAAACAATGTTGACTTTGTCCATCATTATGTTGACCTTATATGTTTAGGATAATGGGTGTGCCACTATTTAAACTGTTGAAAATGCAGACACTCAGATTAACCAGAGAAATGTGTTTACTCAGAGCCAAATGTAAAACATTTCAAATGTGCCAACTCAAAAATATGCATTCATTGCAGTTGAAAAAATATCTCTTGTCACTGTTCATAGCTCGAAGTGTAAGGTTTGGCATATTTTTCAAACTTTTGGTTCTTTATCTGGACAGTCTTAACACGCTTGACAAAATCACAGCATCACAGACACAATCACTGATATTTCATTGGTTTGATCATTGTTGAAATTTCTAGGGTTCTAAGGCATAGCCTCAAATGATCAAACCTAATTGGCTAGTATTTTAAAATGTCTCAAACAAAAGGTTTACATGTTAAGAGGCCAGCATTATTTTATAAATGTCTATAATCAGAATATCTGATGGAAATACAAGGCAAAGAGCTGCCCCTTCCTTGGTTTAGCTCATTTGAGCATGATTGACACATGGCACCACACAACATTCTCTGCTCATCCACACACATCAGTCACTTCATTATGTGCCGAAACAGTGCAGAGTGGGTGGTGAGTGTTGTCAGTCATCTCCAGCTGGAAAAAAAAAATATATACAGAAAGACATGTTCAGACAGTCAACAACTGTTGCCACCCAGGCACTCCTGCTGCCATAGTGTAGTCAAGTGGAGTTTTGAGAATTCAGGGGCAGGGATTGAGAGTGGCTGTTTTCCCCCTCTCTTCATTTTTTGAATGCCCTCTCTTGTGCAAATGGCTGTCTGACAACAAATGTTGATGCAGATCCAAGCAAGAAAGAATCTACAGGTTGTGCCAAGTGTCAGCTCGATGCAGCGCTGCCAGCGGTGGAGCAATTTTTTAACTCGAGGAATGAAAGGAAACGTCCTCAAGATCACACAATTACTGCAGTTCATACATACTGTTCAAATTAACCTGACAGCTGAGCAGGAAAACTTGAAGAGCAGGTATTTTAAGGGACTTAAGATGCTGAAGTCAAATTATTTTGGGAATATGGAGACCTCTGTGTGCAAACTCAATTACTTCTCTTTAGTGCAGCTTCATATTTACCCCTCCTGTATGCAGAGGTGGGAAGTAATGAAGTAAAAATACTTTGTTTCTGTACTTCAGCAGAATTTTCAGATATTTGCACTTTACTTGAGTATTTGTTTTTCTGACTTTTACTCACTCCATTTTTACACAAATATCTGTACTTTCTGCTCACGACATGTTCAAAACAGGCTCGTTACTTTAGTTTGAACACGTTTGAGGGAAGGTTTTATTTCCCAGCACAGCGCGCCTTCAAACATCAAACTGATTTGAGCCTAAATGGACGGAATAATAACACATAAAAGACAATCCTACTGGTGTATCCATCACTGTGGCTTTTTGCATGCAAAGAGATGAAAGTGGGGGGAAAAACTTCTCATTTATGCATCATTTATAGGGCTATACCCAGGGGTTAAATCTACTGGAGCGCACAGTCGAAATTATGGTGAGTTGTGATTCATTTCACTACGCTGTGCTGCTACAACCAATCTTAGGTTTCCCCTGTTGAATCTGCACTCATCCTTCTCTTTAGGTGTGGAGGCAAAGTAAAGAAAACCTTTGTATTTCCATATACTAATATAATTTTATTACAATATTAATATAGCATGAGAGTTAGCTTTGCACAAAAGTAGGTGGTAAAAATGTCCTTCGTTGAACCACTTTTTACTTTCAACTCTGAGTACATTTCAGAGCCTGTACTTTTTTACTTTTACTCGAGCAAAGAAGTTAAAACAGTACCTCAACTTTTACCAGAATATTTTTAACACATTTACCAGCACTTCTACTTAAGTAAAGAATGTCTGTACTTTTGCCACCTCTGCCTGTATATGAAGCGTTTTGTGTGGATTCTTTATAAATGTGACATCATGTTATGCATGCCTCAAGTGAAAATAATGTGAGCAATGGGGAAATTCAAACCAGTGATGCTGAAGTGAATGTAACATATATGAGACGCTTATTATTTTTATTAGCTAAAATATACTTTATTTAAACTATACTAAAACATGAAGCAACTGCCATCATTTATATTACCAAACCTGGATTTTGCAACATAGTTTCAAGGCTCAGATATCTGTGTCAGAAAACTAAATATACTAGTTTATTTTCTACTGATAAAGAAGGGTTACAAAGCCAAGTAAAACTGTCTTTCCCTTCAGCTCTACTGATGTGTAGAAGGAAGGGTCAGTTTCTGGTCACTGCATTCTTTTTAGTGTAGCAATTAAATGCTGGAAGAACCACAGTTGGTATTCCAAGGTTGTTATAATCACAGGCAAAATATATTTGGGAAATGGGTGTGCTATGGTGTTTGACATTACTGTATGTGACCTCTGCTGTATTTGCTTATTTAGCTTTTTGGACAGATTCTCTATGTGATAGTTCACAAAGGAGATGGCCACCAGTGGCAGATTAAAGTCTAAAATCCAAATCTTCAACCAACAAGCTAGAGGACAAAAGGTGAAAAGGCAATGCCAAAAATATGGGTAAAACAATACATAATAAAAACAAACTAGACTACACAACATAGCTTACCATGAACAAAAACAACAACAAAAAAAACATGGAAATGTGGGTAAATGTTTGGAAGGATTTACTACAAGAAGTGCACAGACTTAATTGTGAGGACAGAGTGGGTGCAAAACAAAACAAAACAAAACAAAACAAAACAAAACAAAACAAAACAAAACAAAACAAAACAAAACAAAACAAAACAAAACAAAACAAAACAGTAGATCAGTTGGCAGGTCTGTTATTATAATTAATCAAGCAGTAAGCTGTATATATACAGTGGGTACAGAAAGTATTCAGACCCCTTTAAATTTTTCACTCTTTGCTTCATTGCAGCCATTTGCTAAAATCAAAAAAGTTCATTCAAATTTATTAAAAAAGAAAAACTGAAATATCACATGGTCATAAGTATTCAGACCCTTTCCTGTGTCACTCATATTTAACTCACATACTGTCCATTTCTTCTGATCCTCCTTGAGATGGTTCTACTCCTTCATTGGAGTTCAGCTGTATTTAATTAAACTGATTGGACTTGATTAGGAAAGGCACACACCTGTCTATATAAGACCTCACAGCTCACAGTGCATGTCAGAGCAAATGAGAATCATGAGGTTGAAGGAACTGCCCAAGGAGCTCAGAGACAGAATTGTGGCAAGGCACAGATCTGGCCAAGGTTACAAAAGAATTTCTGCAGCACTCAAGGTTCCTAAGAGCACAGTGGCCTCCATAATCCTTAAATGGAAGAAGTTTGGGACGACCAGAACTCTTCCTAGACCTGGCCGTCCAGCCAAACTGAGGAATTGTGGGAGAAGAGCCTTGGTGAGAGAGGTAAAGAAGAACCCAAAGATCACTGTGGCTGAGCTCCAGAGATGCAGTAGGGAGATGGGAGAAAGTTCCACAAAGTCAACTATCACTGCAGCCCTCCACCAGTCGGGGCTTTATGGCAGAGTGGCCCGACGGAAGCCTCTCCTCAGTGCAAGACATATGAAAGCCCGCATAGAGTTTGTCAAAAAAAGCACATGAAGGACTCCCAGACTATGAGAAATAAGATTCTCTGGTCTGATGAGATGAAGATTGAACTTTTTGGCATTAATTCTAAGCGGTATGTGTGGAGAAAACCAGGCACTGCTCATCGCCTGCCCAATACAATCCCAACAGTGAAACATGGTGGTGGCAGCATCATGCTATGGGGGTGTTTTTCAGCTGCAGGGACAGGATGACTGGTTGCAATTGAAGGAAAGATGAATGCGGCCAAGTACAGAGATATCCTGGAAGAAAACCTCTTCCAGAGTGCTCAGGACCTCAGACTGGGCCGAAGGTTCACCTTCCAACAAGACAATGACCCTAAGCACACAGCTAAAATAACAAAGGAGTGGCTTCAGAACAACTCTGTGACCATTCTTGACTGGCCCAGCCAGAGCCCTGACCTAAACCCAATTGAGCATCTCTGGAGAGACCTGAAAATGGCTGTCCACCAACATTCACCATCCAACCTGACGGAACTGCAGAGGATCCCCAAATCCAGGTGTGGAAAACTTGTTGCATCATTCCCAAGAAGACTCATGGCTGTACTAGCTCAAAAGGGTGCTTCTACTCAATACTGAGCAAAGGGTCTGAATGCTTATGACCATGTGATATTTCAGTTTTTCTTTTTAAATAAATTTGCAAAAATTTCTACATTTCTGGTGTTTTTTTCTGT